>PNEQ01007860.1:34487-63708 GCA_003012365.1 Medauroidea extradentata
AACTCACAACTGTGTATATCAGATACCCTGCGAATGTGGACATATGTATATTGGAGAAACTGGCAGAGCTCTTTCAACACGTATCAAAGAACATAAAAACAATTGCAAGAAAGGCGAAACCCAAAAATCTAGACTGGCCGAACATGCATGGGAAAATAGCCACAAAATTCTTTGGGAAGACTCGAAACCACTTACACAGAAAACTAACGAAATTAAAAGAATCAGCCTTTATTATTAGCAATAGCAATACTTTCAGTCAACAGAGTATTGAACTAAAAAATATGTGGATCCCATTGATTAAGAAAGAAACAACTTTACAGCACAAAACAAAAACACACACTCAACCCATCACAACCAGAGTCAATCTATGCTACGCGACCAATCGGGAGACAGCTCGTCTCCCATTGGCTGAGCAGGATAAGTGGGCTTACCCTATATATACCCATGGTTTTTCCAGTCCCCTCATCAGTCGCACTCGTGTTCCTGAACCCTGTGTGTCTACCTGATGACGGGAACAGATTCCAGTTCCCGAAACGTCGTAACACTGTCTGTCTGGAAAACTTCTGCGTCTTGTTTCGTCTCTTCGTTGTGTCGTTTGTAATTTCTGTATACGTCTGTTACCTGTTGCGTTTTGTCTCGTCTATTTGTTGTGTCTTTTTGTTATTTTTCTGTTCGTGTCTGATATTTGCTGTGTTTTTGTTTCATCTCATCGTTGTGTCGCATGTTACTTGATTTGCTTATTTGTTATTATTTTCATTTATTATCTGTTTGTTCCTTGTTTCTATTTGACCCGATTCCATTTTGGAATTTCTTGTTGTGTATGTATCTTGCTGACTAAGCATACTCTGCTTATATTATGGTTTTCTTTTATTTGTTTAGTTTTCTTTGACAGTCGTTTGATTTGCAATGGAGTACGTCCAAGAAACTGAATCCAGTCATAAATACAGCTGTCATCCTTCACAAACTCTTCCTATTTCTATATAGGCTATGTGCGGTGAGAAATAAAACAGTGTTGTCTCCCAACGAACATAGGCATGAGCTTTTGATGTGTATGATGTGACCAGACACGCATTGATAAGTGGTAAATGCACTAATTTAAAATTATGGTATTCGTTTTGCTTGCTTTCCAGCATTACGATGAGCATTCTGGTCGGTATGAGCCATACTAATTGCGTTTTCCGAAATATTCTGTACAGTACTGAGGTTATAGAGCAATTCTGGAACAATTTTGTACTTCCAGTAGAGCTTACTGGTTTTTTAAATCGGAACACATATACAATTTAGTATCTGGTACACATTGTTTTGTTTTCTCTGTGTGTGTAAAATTTTCCTGGCTAGTTGTTGCTCGTATTGAAGTGCATATTTGCCATTAGTTTTCCTCGCGCAATCTCGCTCTACATTTAATAAGCATAGTTATTATTTTTTAAAAAGCTTTGTTGTAATTATTAACCGTTAATTTCAAAAAAAATTCGTCATAAACTTCTTCGGATAAACAAAGAGTAAACCTGTTCGTCTTAAGACTTGCTCCATAGTTTACCTCGCGTCGTTCGTTTCATTTTACTGAAAATATCTTTCCTTTCGTGGCCCAGTAATTTCAGTAAATAAAAATAGTCTCGCTCAGGCGCCAAATATTAAGGTCACATGATTTCGTTCTCAGTTACTGGCAGTAGGCTTCTATAAATAAGGAACAGTTTCAGTACTGTGCTGTTGTTTCAGTAAACGTCGGCAAACTCTGTAAGTACTATGGGTCACGAGGAAACCATGCCGCTCAAACATCTGCTAGGTTATTTGCATTATTTTTATTCCCTGCATCTATATCAATCACGGTTTCAAAATTAAGTTCTCCCTAAACATTTTAGATATTTTTGTGTCATCTAACACTACGCTATTTTGGTGCAACTTGAGCGAAACTAGGGGGGCGCGATGGCCGAGGGATCAGACCTCTCGGCCCCACCAAGGCGACCCGGGTTCGATTCCGGAGCGGGGACGGTCCCCGGATTTTCGCATGTGGGAATCGTGCCGAACGATGCCGCTGGTCGGCGGGTTTTCTCGGGGATCTCCCGTTTCCCTCGCCCTTTCATTCCGACGCTGCTCCATACTGACCTCGATGTTAAGCGCTGACCATAATCACTCACTTGAGCGAAACTACCACAATTTTAAACGTTAAAGTAAAGATTTTCCCGGGGAAAAGATCCTTATCACCAATACTTACGCGGAAAAAAGAAAACGTATGTCTTGTCTGTCAGGTTTAATTTACAGGAGGGGCAAAACTAGAAGTTATGGTCTAATCAGTGAATTGTTGGTTTTTGATCTCTAAATAATGTGGATAGTTTCTGTTTCAAACAACATATTTTCTTAAGAACTGGGAGGTGAATCTACGAGTAAGGGTTCACGTATGTATTTTAAAGCCTTTTTAACCAAAACTTTCTCTTCAGTTTACTGAAATAAAAAATGAATATAATTTAGTTTATTTTTGTACGCATAAAGTTGATTTTTGTCTTGCAAGGTTTGGTCTGAACGATATATCAAAAAGTCAATTAAGGATTTAGCTGACAAGAGGTCTCTTTTCCTTGTTCGGTGATTTCAAAACAAACACAAGAGTATTTTCCTATAAACCTCAAATTAAATAAGTATACAGCTAAAAGCAATGAAACACGATTAGAATCGACGACTTCCACAGAATTTCACTACGTTAGTATGAAGTTTTAACAAAAATATCTTCTTCAGTTAATAATTAACTTTATGCAATCAGTGGCTTCAAGCAATAATGATAATTTGTGGCACAACTCCATATATTTGAATTTCTGATCTTGTTAAAGTAATAACTTCAAAGAAAAAGTTGCAGCCCAGGCGTTCATCGTTTCAAATGTAACAATAAAGTACTTTTGATATCGCAGACATTATAAAATGAGCGTACTATCTCCCTGAGTATTTACAAATGATTGTGTCAAATCCTTCACTTACGTATTCCGTAATGTATTTCTGACAAATATTAAATTCTTCCTCCATGTGATTCTCTTTCATACTTGCATTTACCGTGGAACCATTAACGTCGTTATAGGTCCAACTTTAATGTAAATTAAACTAATCCACGCCAAATATCGGGCAAATCATTTTTACCATAGAATCAATAAATCTATCAATCAACCTTGTATATACTACACAATGTTGTCCTCTGTAGTTGTATTTTACATAATTCATGGTATTATTTAACTTGTTTTGTAAAATGCACCTTTTATGCTGTGTGTATTTAGGTAATTTATTGAATTACCCTTGCAACCACTCACGTATTTAGATAATCGTTAATTATTTGTACATTATATATATATATATATATATATATATATATATATACGTATGTGTGTGCACGTGCGTGCCTGCGGGTGTGTTGACCATTTTACGTAGGCACCTTACATATCTGCTACCACTATTTTCAGTTAATTGTCATTTAACTGTCACATACTCTGTAAAATCTCTGACACCTCCAAACAGTTTTGTATGATACCGGACAGGTTTTACGATAAATAAGTAAATAAAGCATTAGTGTGCCCAGCAGAATATTTCAGACTAAACCTGGGGGCCGATTAAATATCGCTTTTTATGGTTGCAACGCAAAATTTCCACCATCGTTGCATCTGGTTGCGCTGTAATTAAATTAAATATCAACACACACAACTGAAGATCTATTTTACTTGATCTGCACTTGCACTGCGTTGCGTAGGTGAAAATAGCAGGTATTGATATTTAATCGGGGCCCAGAAGGCTCGTTTTCTGACATTTTTCTCTCTATAAAACTGTTTTGTTTCTAGTGTTATAGTTCTGTCTGCTTTAAGGAATATAGGACTATAATAAGAGTACAATACTTATTCATGTATATACATAAACGGAACCAAATAATCGTTTTATATGACTGTATGGGTCTGTTTATGTGCGTGTCAGTTGGCTTTGTGTAAGAATATGTTTGTGTGTGTTTGACTTACTAACTATAGTGTAATTTTTTTTCATGACAGTTGATGTTAGTTATAGTGTACTTGAACATTTTTATGTAAACTTATAGTTTTTTTTACTCAAATCTGTAGAGTTTTTCTTGTATTATTGTATAAGTATGTATAGGCAACCGTATGTAAAAACAAAAAAAAATGTCATACTAATGCTATACGTACGCAATTTTTAATGTAGGTTATTCCTTCAATGCGTGGTTAACTGTAAGAGAAGGCGACAATACCTTAACTTCGCAACAAATGAAATAAAGACGATTTATTATTAATGTATGTTTTGAAACAGGAGATGATATTTGCAAACACTGCCGGGTGACAAATGTGGAAGAGAATCAGCGCTAGCTGACGCCCACGGAACAGCAAAATGGGACGGTCCTTGTTGTGTAAACATGTCCTGGGATTGATTTCCGTGCGACCCGAGGAGTTTGACGCTCGTCGTACGCACGCTTTCTGGTTATAACATAATTCCGAACACACATAAAATGCAGGGCTTCGTCACGTTATATAGAGATAAACAAAACGGTTAAATTATGACGAGACCGTGTTCTACCAACATAACATAATAGTGTTACATCGATTTGATTATAGAATAAAAGTCAGTTTTACATTTGGTTTAAAAATAAAAATATTACATATTGAATACGTCAAATAATACCACCGCAAAGTTTTCATTTGGAAAATCGATCACATGTAATTGTTTGTTACGTTGTCAATTAAGCTCTTTCCCGGGCAACTCCTCTAGATAGCTTTTTAAATACGTGTTTCAAAATTGGAAATTTGAAATGTGTTCCTCTGTGAGATAAGTGAAAATTGAAATATTCAGGAAATATTGATTTTAAAATGGCTTGTACGAAATACCTACGATTTTTTGCGAGAAAATGCTTGCTTTGTGCTGCAAGGTATTTGTACGGTCGCAATCAAAATGACCACATTAAAAAAATTGATATTAGTAAGTTGATGGTAATGGACGCCGCTTAAAAATCTGACTCTAAGGATAAAATTAGTGGACTGAAAATTAACACTGCGTGACGACTCTTGATACTACCTTGTTCACTCTAAATACACAAAATCTCATTCCAGATGTTGCCAAGAAAGTTGCTGTACCAATTTTACAACAACGTGCATATTTATTCATGATGGAACCAATAAACAATGTTTTATACACAACAAACAAAAAAAATATGTCGGTATTTGAAAAGTATTCGTTATGTGTGCGTGGTAGATAAATAAACGCTGAAAACATCAATTGATTCCTACGCTTTTTTCGAAGCAAATATGGATAAAATACTCAATGACAATCCTAGATAATGGTATTTGCCAACTTTATGAGTAAATATTTATCCTGAATTACTAATTCGTTACGCGTTATCTCTTGCGCCGCAGTTAAATGCACGAGGTTCCGGCGTCAGAGATTGTGCCTCAGAAGTTCCTAACACTGGAAACAATTTTGTTTAAAACTTAGGCTAAAACTATGGTCTAGGACTGCTATTGTTTAATTTTCGCAAATTGTCTTCAAGGAACCTACAGTTATAGATTAGTGCTTTTAGTGTTGAATTATGTACCTCGCCCTCTTAAGTTCCCCAGTCAGGGTCGGTGTGAGGTAATTTGGCGCCCTAAGCGAAAAACCTGAAGCGAACTTACTTTTGTGTCTTCAAATTCCCTTTGTCTCAATACCCCTCCGGTAAGCATGATTTTTTTTGCTACAATTCAAATAAAAAAAGTCAATAACGTAAAACGAGCGTCCACTTTGATAACTAGAAAAACAGAATCTACAAACGTAGAAACATTTTCGATACTAATCAACCGATACCTCTAACTCGTAAAATGAGCAACAAAACTTTACTTTTCCGACTACTGCAAATTCCAAACGTGTCATGGTTTTGTGCAAGTTTAAATAAATACCCACGTTAAGCTATTATAATTCAGATACTTACAAAACCCTACAAAATCCTTCTTTGATTTCCTATGATCGAACTGCAAAGTGGATGTGCCGTTGATCACCCTGCCACCCCCAAATTCTCCACCCTGGGAGTTTGCCTAGCTCTCATAATACTGTCGCACTGAGACTACCCCCATTCCAACACCAATACGATGAGAAAGAAAAATATAGTAAATATTAAGAAAAGATTCTCATCGTGTACCGGCCAAACTAATGATTTAAGAGGTAGACCTATATTTTATTCATGAAAAATATATTGTGGTTACAAGTTGTCCTACGTAAAAAAAATCATTTGGTTAGTTTAGGTTATATTAGGTTAGTTTAGGTTTGATAACCTAATGTTATGTTAGATCAGGTCTGGTTACCTAAACTAACTTAATCCAAATGAATTTTTTTTTATGTATGACTACTTGTGACCACTATAAATACGTTTTTCATTACTAAACTATACCTCTGCGTGATAAGTATTTCTCCTTAGTATTTACCAAAAAAATATTCTAGCCACATTTATTCTCTTGAAATTGGGACAACAAGCAGGTTCGGCTGGCGATAATTTCTGCATTGCTCCAACAACAATATGTCCTGTAAAAGAAATTATCTGATCTGTAGAAGGAAGACAGCACTTCACTACACAGAACAGTGTGTTCCTTCTACGGTTCATATTGTTGAAGGAACAATACAAATACTAGCGATAAAAGTTTTCCCAATTTAAACAGATTTTTACGAGTAGTTCCAGCAACAATACTCTGTTTTACGACCATGCTAAGAAATATTTTTTCTCATTGGTGGAGAATATTCAAATCTTTTTTAACGGAATGCTTTGAAAAAAAAACGAAGACGAGTAGTCGTGTGATGCACAATTCTATGTAGAAGTTTTTGCAAAATAATTCACCGCTCGTTCGCAAAATATTATTTTGCTTGGTTTTGGCTTATTTTCAAACAAAATTGGTGATATTTTGGGTGTAAAAAACACCAGGTTTACTGCTACCAATAAATTAGGTACAGATTATTATATATTTGTGACAAAACAGTGCACGGATTCTTCGATCTGGAAATTATGTTGTTTTAACAAACGATTTTTAAAATCACTGTAAAGCTATAACGCGTGGCCTTGAGTGTAGTTATGGTTGTACCACAGTATCTTGTCAATTCCATCCCACGCGAATAACAACGTTTTCCCACACAACATGCTTAAATGTCCGTAAAGCTGAAATGTCACGATACGACCTTGCCGTGAGAAATTGTGCAAGATCTTACGAAATGCACATCTTGCGCAAAATAAGAGGCCAGAGCACGTCCTATTTTCAAGATATTTTTGCACGAAACCTATTGGTCGTTCTATGCTGGTAATGTTACCGGAACATAGAGTTATAAATTGGCTAGGAATATTTCGCGATTTAAATAACCAACATGCTATAATCCATTACCCTGCAACGAAGCCCTACTGTGTGTCCATAACCTGCTACTCATTCCGACAGCAAACAATGAACGAATAGACAGGGCTTAGTTAAGTATGCATAAGACATTGGATTCTAGCATGCAGGTCATGAAACGCGAATTTTTCCAAGTCCTAGTTATAAAGGAAATTGTAACATTTGCTGTGCAAGGAAAGTAAACACTCACGTAAAATAGTCCTCCTTTTTCTCGCATACATTTTTCACTCTACTTAAAATGTTTTGCCAATCAGTACCATTATTTTTGGCGGTATTTCTTTTACGAGTTTGCAGTAAGCATGGTACGTATTTTTTTTACAATATCATAGCTAAAGCCACTGATTTTTTGTGAAAAGAAATATGCACTTACATGTTTCATTGCCTTACGTGCACATCTGCAGCTCTGTTTCGTGTTTATTGACAGTGTTTCTGCCAATCAGTACACGGATAACTGTGACACAACACGTCTGTGATTTGCGGGTTTAACCTCCAGACGTATGTTAAGGCATCCAATCACTGACCACAAAGCAGAGCTGCAGGAGCGCACGTAAGGCACTGAAACAAAGTGATGGTGCAAAGATATTTCCGCGAAAACTACCGGGCCCTATTCATGAAGCAAAGATGTAGGTTTGCACTAAGGTTAATCCTACTACAGGTTAGAAAGATCAATGTTATGAGCTTGTCACAGGGAAAATTTTTGCCGCTTAAGCGCTGGTATCGGTAGTGCACCAAACTGACCAACCACAGAGCTTTCCTGAATTTTACCTTTCATTAAATTGACCGTTTAAAAAGTCAAAATCGGCATATTTTACTTTAAAATTAAATTTAATTACTTCTATAATTTCCAAGTTCATTTAAATTTAATTTTACTACTACTATTAGCGATAGCAGCGAAACTAGCGGCAGAAATTTTCCCCATGCCAAGCTCTCAAATAAGAAAACACATTTTCTTTCTAGCTTGTGGTAGAATTAACCTTAGTTTGCACGTAAGGCCATTGAAACAAGTTGTTACAAAATTACTCTCGTCAAAAATCAGTTGCACTATTCATGGCTATTAAGAACCGACAAGGGCTATGAACTAGTTCTGAAATCAAGAAATAATATTGTACTACAGATCTGTGATAATTCATTTCGCACGGAACTTGTCTGGCATCTTTGGACTAAATTCTACGAACAAGATTTCGCACGAAACCCACTTTGCGTCATATGAAGGCTACTTTGTAGTAAGTGTTCCGTCTGTCGAATCGCGCGTCAAGGCAGACAAGGCAGAATAGAAGCTGAACCTTATCGCTCCCCATCTCCGCGCATGAAACGCAGAAAATAACATCCCTGCTAAACCCCTACAATAGGCAACCGACGTTACGGTACGAGTATAAATACTGCGGTTGTAACGTTCAATATTTACAGTTGCCTCTCTGGGTTCTGTGCTGGGTGTTGTGTTGTCCCTATACTGCAGAAGGCAGTGGCAGTGTCACCTCGGAGCACGTTGTGGTTTCAATCACCCGGCGCTCTCCGTGGTTCTAAACCTGTCTTTCAGCAGAACTCACATCATCACTATAATGTTAAAAGCCAAAAGCCTGATTCGTATACGAATAGTTACCAGGTGTGTTTGCAGTTGGCGAGACACATTTACGCGCTCAAATTAAACTAATTAAAGATACAACACATAATTAGAGAGATCCGACCTCTTGTAAGTAACGATTCTCTTATTTTCCCGAAGACGCTCCAAGCAGACTAAAATGCCCCTCCTTCGTAATACCAACGTTAGAGCAGCAGCGTGGATGATAGAGATAAACATTTCGAAACTGCCATGTTCATAATACAATTTTCGTTACCTGTACTTCATTTAACTTTTCAACATTCTAAACTACACACATTATTATGTGTTAATTACATGAGTTAGTATAGATGCATGCTTTCATTTCGTTGTTATTTCATGTTACAATTGTTTTTCGTTTCGTAAATTGTAAGTCGGAGGAAGGGACTTCGGTTAAGGCCACGCTCCAGTATTTATCCTGCATTTATTACATATATTTTTTTTTCTTAAACGATAGCAGATATAGAAAAGACTATTGCGCAGTTTTGTATAAAACATTTTATTCTGCATTAACTTTTTTTTCAAGACAAATAACACACAATGGTTTCAGATAATTATGCAATTAAGAAAATTCTTATTAATGAACCAATTAGCCACATCAATTTAATTTTATATCCACAAAAATTAGACTACACAGTAAAACCAATTTTAACAAAAATTGTGCATCATTTTTTAGATATCTGCTCTCGTTTAGGAATAAAACAAATACTATCGTAAAAGCAATTGAAACGATGGATTGGTTTTCGCAATTCCAATTACGAGATCCTGATAGTGGTAGGAACTGACTCCTCCGCTTCTAACTACTAAGTTACGTATTCGGTGTTTTGCAGGGAGCATATAACAAGAGAGACATGACTCAGCGTTAGTTGGCGAGAACCTATGTTTGCCGATGACGTCCAAAGTTGGCGAGAAAAACCCCTACAAAGACATAATCATTCATCATACACGAAATTGATTACAATTTCAATTTTTCTCATTGGTAACTCTGTATTATATTCATAATTTTTAACAAAAATTTCTAATTGTCAATTAAATGCGTTATTACTAGAGCCAGTGATTTTTAGCGAAAATAATTCTGCAACAATTTGTTTCAATGCCTTATGTGCACATCTGCTTCACGGTAAGTGATTGGAAGTATTTAACTTACGGTGTCTCGGGTGCAAATCACAGACGTGTGGTGTCGCGGTAACATTGTTCTGGTTGATGCAGTCAAATGAGCCAAGCCTCTGCCTTATTATATTCTGTCAATAACCACGAACCAGAGTTGCACATGTGCACGTAAGGCATTAGAACAAGTTGTTGCAAAATTCTTTTCACAAAAAATCACTAACTCCAGTTATTACAAGTGCGTTACCTATTATTTAATGAAAGCATTTATTCTACGATGCATAAAATGCCACTCAGGATGCCCTCAACTTCGGCAATCATCGGTAAGGAATCGTTTATCCTATTCCAGTTACAACAAGAGCCTGGTGCTTGGGTTGCTAGTGAGGCAATAAGCGTATGTTCGTGGTTGAATCGAGGATAGGCCGGTTACTAGTGTTTGCAACAGAACAAGCAAGCCAAAGTGTGTATATATATATATATATATATATATATATATATATATATATATATATATATATATAATCGAAGCTGGCCGAGTCATGTAGGAATTTCAAAATTGTTTTATCCTTTAGTAAGACCTAAAAATGTAATGTTCAGCTATACTGGCCTCTTTGTAAGCATAAAACGATATTTTTGAGCGAATCAGAGCATTTATTTATATGCTGGAAGAAACATTTGACCTCAGAAAGACACACACATGTAATAAGCACTTTCAAACATGAACTCTCTATAATATATTTTTAATAAACTTTATTTTATAAAAACATATTTTTCATGTTGTAATCTGGAAATAGCGTGCTACAACGAGAATTGCATTACATTTACGCCCTAAATTACAAATCAAGATATAAACAAACGAAAATTACCAGTTAACTCCCTGTCACAGTAAACAACCTTGTAACCTACCTCGCGTTGTAAACGGAGGCAAATTGTTTGCAGTGCGATTCTGCAAACACGTACAGCTACCGGAGCCGCGGATATGTTCTGGTCGTGAAACATGCTACCAATGAAACCGCCAGAGACTCGCCGACGAAGAAGAGCGGGTTGTAACTCACCAGGCCACAGCAGCAGCAGCCACAAGAGAAGCGTGCGTAGGGCTGCCCCCGGAGACATGGCTGGCGGCGGCGGCGGCGGTGAGCTGGGGGGCTGCCTCCTCCTCTTGGTGGGGCGCGGACCCCCTGGGCGTCATCGCGGACCCTCGTGGGGACTCAGTGTCCTCCCTGCCTTGCCGGCCACGCCTCCTCCTCTTGCTGCCGCCTTGCCCGACGTCTTTCACTGCACAGCAGCGAGCATCGCCCTCACCTCGCCGCGACTGCAGACGGCCCGAGCGACCCTGGGATACTGTGGCGCTGGCCGCCGCCCGTCACTGCGCGCGCAAGTGTTTCCGCCCCTGTCACGCTCTCCCTCACGACGTGGTCGGCTATCGACCGCCGGGCGCGTTCCATAACCCTGCCCGAGGGCATGCACCACTGGAACCACATATAACTCGCTACTTGGCCAGCAGATGGCACTGTTTTATCCTGACAACTGAAGTCACCTACACGATCTTAAAATACAGGCCCAATTTAGAGGCATCGCAATATTTTTTATCTGGCGAGCCCCCAAATCCCACTACGCCAGCTTGTACCCCGTCTCAGTCTATGAGTACTCCGGCATGTATTAGTAGCTAATTATAACACGAGGAGGGCAGATTGAGTGCGTCCCAAAGCAGAGCCTCATACGCCTTATGTAACGTGCAAGGTAATAGGAGGCCGCGGGCCACGTGGACTGAGCAGGGTTATCTGGAGGCATGACTGCGATTGAGGCCATGCACTCATCCCGAAGAGAGCAAGAGTCATACATAAGGGCACAGAAAAACCAGTACAAATACGAGTACAGAAAATGCTGTGCGACAGAGTGGCCATGATAATTAAAGTTAGAACATGGAGAAAGAAAGACATTTAGTTAACAGTTCGTTTCCGCCGCCGACGCCGCTTACCGCCACTGAGAACATGAAAGAAAAGTAGTGTCGTAAGAACCATACTTCTGTTAAAATAGGGACAACAATCCAGTTAGGTCGTCGGTGCTATTTGGATTGTTCCAACAACAATATGTTCTGTAGAGGCAGCAAATAGCATCTTTCTTTTACAGAACATATTTTTACTTCTACAGAACAGATCGTTGTCGGAACAATCCGTATGGTACCTACAACAATACTTTTCTTTCAGTGGTGTCCAGCTGCAGACCTGCCCTCTTAGGAGAACTGCTTTCAGACTTCGGTCAGTTTTATCATTGCACACGCGTACGCAGTGTTTAATAGAGAATGGCGAAATTAATTCCAGGCCGCCTGCTCCATGTAACGTCGAAAATACGCATGTAAACAAGTGCAATAAATAAAATATTCATTCTCGAGATAGGCCTACGTAAAGGTTGTACGACAGTATATCTCGATAGAATTGCAGAACGTGACCCCAGTTTAAATTATTTATCGCTGGCAATACTTGCTTTTCGGATACCCTGTCTTGGAAGTTTACAAACTAAGTCCCCCCACCTTGATAATTAAGTTATTTTATATAGTAAATAACGTATGTAACTTTTCTTTTAACATTTTCATACACATCATTCTGAAGCAAACAACACCTCAACATCTTAACTGATTAGTTATATATCATTATTGGCTGATCGAACACAAATTGTACGTCTTAGTCCTTTTAGGACTCGAATTTCAAAAAATCTTAAATTATGTGAATTCCCTTCCCCCGTAAAAAAATAATATTTTGGTGTACGACTCCTTGTACCCCCCTTCCCCCCTGCACAACTAAAATACGTTACAGCGCACCTGCTTCCAACTGCGTGCCAATCTTCTTACGAGCCAGTCAGCCTGCCGCATCGACGCCCCGAAAGCGCAAGCGCTGGTTAGTTGGTCCACAAGCTGATATTTGAAAATTCCCAGCAACACCACAGCATAGTGCTCCCACATCGCTTGCCATGGGACGCGCTATATAGACGATGGTCGCTGCCACCTCGTCCAGATGAGCATCTTCCTTCACGAGCTGCACACCTTCGTTACTAATAGGCATTTCATGCATGTGACTTTCGGCAGGTAGGAATGAGGTAATGTATATATTTTTAGACCTCCGGTCATGGTCATCATGTTGCACCGCCGATTGACATCACCTAATGGCCCAGATAAAAGCCTCCAAACTGCGAAATAGAAGCAGTCTTCAAGAGTCTTGGGGATTCTTGCAAGTCTGTTGGAGACCCATGTGAATGTGAAGTGAAACCCGAGTGTGGTGTGGGTTGGCGTCGGCGCCACTGGGGCGACGACGGACGTCGTGAGAAGTGACGGACTGCAGAGAAGACAAACACTTGAATTGTTCGGTTGGCTGCGAAGACGAGAAGCATCGCCTTAGGTTGCGGCGTCGTGTCGGCGATGGCAGGCGTCGAGGCCGGGTAACACCAGCGGGATGCAGAAGGCACAGACAACACTTGGAGTGTTGTGTTAGCGCGGCGGAGCTGACGAGGTGCGGCAACACGGCAACGGTGGTCGGCGACGAGGCTGAGTAACATCAGCCCGCTGCAGAAGGGACGAACAGCACTTGGGGTGTATTGACAGCAGCAGTGAATAAGGTGTCGGCATACTACAGAAAGGTGGTGAGGTGTGGAGAACAACACTGGAGGTGTCGTATCGGCGAGAACAGTCACTGGCAATTTAGGAGAGTTCGTTATTGGTCGTGCTGGAAGAGGATGGTACACTTGTACAAAGAGACTGGTGAAGACATCTTGGTGACGTCAGAGTCTACTGTGAGGCAGCAGGCATATACCTTCGGGGCAGAATTGGACGAAAAAAAAGAGGACGACTGCTACGTGTCGTCGGGCAAGAAGGGAGGTGCGCGACAGAGAGTCAAACCGAAGACCTCAAGAGGGAAGACAGTGGTGCACTCGGGGTGCTGCGCAACATCACTACTTCAGACTGTTAAGGTTGTTCATTGTAACTATTTGAAAGACTGTTGATTGGGTATACGACTAAATTTTTTATTGTGATTTGTTGTCTTTAATTAATTAATTGAAAACATTGTTGTTCTATAGTTGCCAAAGTTAATTAACGTTTCTGTGGTGCAGTAGTAATTGTGTGCATAATAAGGATGTATTATTGTAAGATTTGTGAGTTAGTAAATCAAGAACATAATTAAACTGGTTCATTTATAATTATAAAACTTCTATCTAAAGAGCTCCTAGCCCACATGAAAATTTTAGCAAAAATGTAACAGTATACAATATTAGTTTAAGTCGATCAAGAGGCTATCAGTTGAAATTTGAACACGGATAAACTTACCTCGGGTAATATTTCATACACCAAAAACATAATTTTGGTTGATCTACCCTAGAGAATTTTCATAAGTGCTTTAAGTCTATGTTTAGAGGTATGACGCCACAGATCTCAATGCAGCCATGTAAAGGTGACTCGTAAGAAGTTATACCCCAATCTACCCTAGAGAATTTTCATAAGTGCTTTAAGTCTATGTTTAGAGGTATGACGCCACAGATCTCAATGCAGCCATGTAAAGGTGACTCGTAAGAAGTTATACCCCAAAACACTGATTACGCCATTAAAACAGGCATTCCAGTTGGCTGTTTCGTATCATAAGAGAATAAAGTGGTGAGTGTGCTCGATCTATGTAGGTCACTCTACTGACGGACGACCATAGAAATTATATCAGAGTTCCTACTGAACAATGCAATGACAACACAGGTTGCGGCAACGTCCATTGTCTACACATGCAGCTACACCACTGAGAGGTTGCAAGGAAGACTCCCTGTTGTGGAGAGCAATAGTAAGAACGGAAGCTGAAGAATTTCAAGCTGATGTGGCCAGATTGATTAAATGTGTCTCGTCTGTTGTTTCTCAGATCTTGCAGCAGTTTTAAGTGTCCTGAATACCAGGATATAAACGGTCAAGAGTCACATCAGTTTAACAAGATAATTTTTGGCCATAAGGGCAAAACAGTATAGACCTCAGATAGCATGTAAGCTTGCGGCAAGCCTGCAATTGACATGATTTAGGCTTGCCATTACAAGCCCTATTTGGTAAGTTTGATTCAAACTTGAGTCAAGCCTATTTTTACAGTTGTATCCTGCCTAGTACGAGGCAAGCTAGCTACAAGCTCACAGTAACCTTGAATCAAGCTTTCCTCGCAAGCTTGCTGCAGGCTTGTCGTGTGGAGACTAGTCAGCTTGATTCAAGCTTATGGCTTGACATGACAAGTTTGCTGCAAGCTTGCTGACTTGTCATGACCAGCTTGATTCAAGCTTGAATCAAGCATATTTTTTGCTATGAGGGATAGTACCCTACTGCACTGCAGCAGGCATCTGACCTCACAGCGTCGGCTGAAAGTTGTATCGGGGCATACAATGTACTGGCTTAGGCATACATGTATTTATGATGTGTATTGTACTCTTTCAAAATGTTCACAGATGAAGATGTTTATAAGAGAGCCACCAACATGACTAATGAAAAGTCAAGTCATTACATATAGGCCTACTATTATTATCATCTTCTGCTAAATTTATTTAATGAACTGCAGCCACTTAAAATTTAAATTTTTTATAACTACTTAAGAATTGAAGTAATCGAGAATCAAAGCATCGAGAATCGAAGCATCAAGAAAACTATGCCTGGAATCGAGAATAGAAAGCAAAGTGGAATTGTCCAATCTCTAATTTATATAACACACATTTAATTTTCCCTAGTTTATCCTGATACTCTATTTTTGTCCCAAAAGTGTTTACAACTTTTTTCAGTCAAGAAAAACTTGTTTGTGTAAAAGAGAATTATGAAGTGTTTACAGTTTTTTTCAGTGAAGATTATAATGTTTGTATAAAGGACAAGGTAACTGTAAACATTTATAGTGCATTTCTAATAGATTTCACATAATAATACTGTATAAAAACATAAGAATACAACTGTGAGTACAAGTAATGACAAAAATGTATGTCTACAAAATTAGAGATGTGTACAAGTGGTGGTGTTTTGCATGTTTGCTGAACTTCTAATTTATGACTACAATAGGAAATTAACACAAATATTAAAATTACAACTGGATATGATAAAATTGCAAACAAAACATAACTACATAAATAAAAAGGTGGACTGTTAAGGGGTATGGTAAAGTTGGATATCGAGTAAACTGGAATACTCAATCGTCAATAAACTCTGAACTACTCACGATAATTTAGGACTCTTTTGCCAAATACAGTAGATATATTATTAATGGATGTCTATTTATACAGCAATAGACGGTAGTATGATTTGTTACTAAGCAAAAAATGGAAAATAGTTTTTAGAGAAAAAAAGCTTGAAACCACAAAATTTATAAAAACATCAAGGTCTCTACAGTACCCGATTTTCAAAATTACTTGCGCTTTGCTTGTAGTTTTAAAATATGTATATATACATCTAAGCAAGAGGTTTTCAGATAGTAACATTATTTTCAAATCAGAACATGAGTATTTTTGAAATTCAGTAATTATAGAAAACTGTATATTATATTGAAAATTAAGTTTTCCACTTATATGGAATTTGTGGTTTCAAGTCCATATTTCTTTTTTTAAACAGTTTTTAATTTTTTACTCAAAAGCAAAGGATACTACCGCCTAGTGCTTATAAACAGACACCCACTAATAATATATCTACTAGACCAAAAATCCCAATGAATTGTGATGTAGTTCAAATTTTATCGATGATTGAGTATTCCAGTCTTTCGCTGGACATATTACCATTCCATACCCCTTAATCACACAACAGCATGTTAAAAACAGTAGCTAAGATACACAATATGTATTTCACAGATAAGCTAACACACCACCATTTGCATTACCTTATTTGTGTTATTGTAATTGTTTTCATAGTCTAAATATTAGTTACAATATTACGTTTGTACCGATAAATAATCTGTGTTTATTTCTTGACAACAAACATGGAGCTGGCGCAAACTGCCTGCCTGCCAAAGAAAGGCTCAAGGGTGTTAAGCAATGTGATATACCTAACTTGAAAGGTGATGATCGTGATGCAAGGTATTCTTAACTACCAGGTACTCTTGATTACCATGCAGCGATTTGATGTCTCTGAGTGCACAATCGATACTCTCGAAACTCACTGTTCAGTTACAAGTTACAGCAAGAGTGAGCTACCAGTTATTTATATGGAGCGCACATACCACGTTCACAAAAAGTGAGCAGAATGCCTATATGATGGCGTTTTAGTTGTCAAAAAGACAGGTGCATCTGTTATACTAGTTTTCTTCCATTTCTTTGTGTGAGCCTTTAAAATAAGGGGTCATTATGTAATGGCAGCCATTATGCAAGTAAATACACTATGCCTGCAGCCCCTTTCGTTACAGCTGAACAGTTGCTACCTCTTAAATTATAGTCCATCTTGAATGATAGTAAAAAAATCAGGTTACGATAAAAATTAAATAATGCGCTGCCTATTTTTATTAACCAACTATCAAAATACGGAACTAAGGGAAGATTAAATATGAGCACCAAACATAGCAAGGAAACTTGCTCTACAACACCTGCACCAGTCAACACAGGTGGAATTTAATATGCCAGACTCAAGTGGGCAGGGCAATGAGACATCCAGCAATTTCATTTCCCCAGCCTGGTATTCAAGGGCCAATAAGAAATCTTTTAACAAAATTTGTTTATCCACGTGCCGAGTGTGACACTCACCTGTGGGTGTCATAAGGGCAACATTCTATTCTACTCTAGCCTGAAAATAAAAGGTTTCTTGATATATGGATATACAGTATGTCTCTTAACTCTTGAAGCTGTGGTGTAATAAAATACTCATATTTCGCATATTTAGAGTGAAGATTATACAATAACGAAGTGACGTCGCAGAATAAATATGTAATGCTAAAAAGAAGCGTCAAAGAAAAATTTTTTACTGTTGGTATTGTACCAGCTCTCGGGGCATACATGAATGTTAGCAATGCCATGTGGATTTGAGTCATTGGTTTATGTAATAAATTGTATTGCTTGAAACACTGCAATTAGTTTGTATATTAATTAAATATTTAGAAATGCTAGACGTGACGATTCAAGACTCAACATCAGATAATAAATAACTCATTCAGAAAAAAAATTGTGCCCTTCTGGGCACGAACAGCCAGACTGAAAACCTAACCAAGGTTAAGTCTGACAGACACGGGCTAATCCCAGAGTGGAGTTACACAAAACCAAGGCCTCAACACAGAAAACAGAATACAACAATCAAACAATACAAAGCAAACAGGGAGACTCAACTCTACAGGAACCAAAATCAGAATCTGGTCAAAACGGGCATTTTATTAAGGCTCAAGTTCACATTGGTGGTTACAAAAATTGTGTACAAAATATGACTCTCTTAATACACAAATGAAATTGCGGGCACAAATGCCTTAACCAAAACGTTCTCCCAGACTAGGTAGATTATTTAAAGTTAAATAAAAAATATTCAGAATAAATGCCTCGACTCCATTCCACTCTCCACATCGATGCCCAACTGGCGGTGAAATTACAAAGAAAGGTAAAGAGGTAAAATAGAAACTACAAAAACGAAAAAGGATGTAAAGTTAAACAGAACAAGAAATAAGCATGTGAATCACTTAATCATCATACAAAAAGCACCTAAAACAGAATATCACTTACCAAGGCTTGTTGGCAGAGCGCAGAGGTAGAGAGTGTAGAGGCAGAACCTAGCTGGTAGGGAGCAGAACGACGAGTGGCCCAACACACGACGGCAGGAGGCCAGGCAGCGGAGGTGAGGGGAAGGGAAGGTAGGTTGGCCAAAGGGAGGGAACAACGAAGACTGCCGAGTAGACCCGAACTTATACAAAGCGGCGAGGCATGCGCGCGCCACAGTTCAAAGATGCAGTGTCGGTAAATGCATAGTCCTGACGTCATCACCAACATGGGGCACCATAATTAGTTCAGATAGATAGTTCAGGAGGCACAATATTGGTAGGCACTAGGTTCCAAAGCACGTCCTCTTCAGATGGGAGGTGCTGTCCCAGCACAACATAAACAAGCTTTTTAACTGTAACTGCACTACCTCTTCGGGCATACAGGCGTATAAACAAAGCCATGTGGAATCCAAGACATTGATTTAAACCAATGCTTATTTTTCAATAAATGATATAATTTGTTTGTATCTCAATCATATATTTATCAGTGTTACATGTGACATTACTTACATGTCTATTTCCTCACAGATTATAAAATAGAACCAACAAAACATCAAAGAGCTCCGACACAATGACAATCAAAAAAGGGAACAAGTACGATAAAACTTCTTGTTGCTTGTGTTAGTACTTATTTATTCTATGGTGAGGTGTTTTATTATTCATATCTCCATGCATTTAGGCCTATCATATTTTGCTCGCACTAAAACTGTGATTATAATAATGATTAAGATGGAATTGTGAATTATCTAATAATTTTTATTTAAGTTCGTAAACATATACTTCAGGCCTTAATTGGCCATGTTTATTACAAATGTATATTTAGACTCATCCCAAATTGTCAATCAGTCGAGGCTGTGTACAAAATTACTGCATTCAGTTTACAGTTTATGTGAAATGTTTAATGTGTGGTGGCATTTCTTATATACATATATGATATTACATGCTGAGACTGCTATCTATATTACACTGTGTAATTATTGTTGTACATTTTAAGTTTACATCACCATCATCATGTCACTGATTCAACAGTAAGCAATGAAGATGTTTTTTTGTCGCACAATTCATCTTCAAAACATGTAAAACAATTTTAATGACCATTTCCCAGAAAATCAATCAAATCTTGTCTACGTACTGTTTTCACAGTACTCAATTATGACGAAGCACAGCTGCCATTTACGGAAGGCTAAAATGTGTCGTCATTCATGAGCAAATGAAGCAGAAATAAATGTGGTGTGGGTCCAGCTCAGCACAGATTCCTATAAGTTTGCACCAGTCACGTGACTAGTTTCACCTTGCAAGAAGAAGCATATTTAATCCCAATGTGGCACAAAGTGCATGTACTTACATGCAGCCACTTTAATAAGACCACATCTTGAACGAGATTATTTAACATATAGTACTTGAGAAAGAAAACAGAATACAATTCAGCTTTGATAACTTTATTTCTTTGTACTTTATGTCTTTCATTGCATTTTTCAAAGCACCAGAGCCTAGCAAATGACACTGAGAAATAAGTAGATATTCTCACATTTACACACTGTTATGAGATTGGACTTAAAATCACAATTACACTACAATTTTCGTGGGTAGTTCTTGTACCAAGAGACAGACAGCATTAGGAATACATATTACATTGGTACATAGTATCTACAAAACTATCTGCATAGCTTTCTACTGACTTGATGGTAACACTGCATATGATAAATACAATAAAACTTTAATAAAATACAAGTAAAGAGATAGAAGTATTAAATAACGTTTTCAACATCACATTTACCACTTGAAAAAAATCACAGTTTTTTAAACTGAAATTTGCTTGGTGGAAAACATGCCCTATTGAACTCACTCCTTAAAGATACATTGTACATCATGAATACAGTTAAGTCCTTGACATACATCATCCATCTTTACGTCATTTCAGAATACCGTCCCTAATGTCTGAATACACATTTTCAATTTAAATAGTCAGCAATTCAGAATAATGAAGTCCACGATGCTCCCCACACTTCATTGGGTCTCTTTGGCATAACCAAATCACCATACATAATGTGGACCGTATAATAGTTTTATATTTTGTTTTGGGTAGTTAGTGCAAGATACATGTGTTTGTCGCCTTATCTTCCGCTATGACATAAGCTGCCTGCTTGCCACGTGTGCGCTTAGCACAGCAGCTTCCTGTCCTTGGTTAAGAGGGACCTGGCCCTTAATACCACTGCTGCCGACAATCGTCTTACAGTGCTACAGGCGACGGAGCGCGAAGCACAGGGAGATATTCCAGCCGATGAGGCAGTTGAACCGGGGCGAGCCGGGACAACTGGGCGTCATGCTCTGCGAGGTGTATACGACCCTCCCAGGGCAGCCGACAGAGGAGGCTACAATCAGTGAATTTAAACGTACGCATGGGAGGTTGTTTGGAGGAGCCAAATGTCGGGAGCTGAGTAAAACCACGATGCAAACTGTCTCACCTAGCCAGTTCTCCACTAGCTGACATCTTGGTTACAGTAATGTCACGAGCGTGGTAATATAAAACAATAAACTGTAACTGGTGGTGACTTTTGGTAACTACAGAATAGTGCACGGACAGAATCTTCATTTTTTTGTCTATTTTTTAAATGGCTCAAAAATTATTATCTGTAGATGGAGGCCTACTTGCCGCTGTAAAGAACTCTAAGGTAGGAGAGGATGGGCGAACATAAGGGTGAGGCATCTGTGAGGTTACTCCTATCCAAGGGGCCGCTGTGTGGACAGAGTTTTGGACGTGCCACTGTAAACTTTACTACACTATTAACATGTTTGTAGTACAGTGTCAGTTCACCGCAATTTATGATTTTTTAATTTCACGAAATGGCTTCCAAACAGCAGAATTCATGTACAAATGTAATTATTAAAAATGAATAGAACACCTCTCACTATCCAAGAAAATGGAAGTTTTGCGACCTGTTGATAAAGATGAGAGGGCAGTTGATATAAGTAAAGTGTTACGGCATTTAGCTGTATGTTCTGTGGCGGAAATTTTAAGACCATGCTTCCTGTTTTAACTGTTTTCGAAATAATTATATTTTTACACTTAAATGAGAGCAGATACCATAAATTTGTATGGCAGTTTTGTTTTAAAAAGTCTTCATTATTTTGGCTAATTTTATAAAGACCATAAACACTACAGTTTTAGATAATTATGTAATTAACAATATCGTGGTGACTTGTTACACAGCCAATATACTGTTCAAGCATACGAACAGACGGAGTGATACAAGCTGCAACCTTGGAATGGATGGAAGTATAGACATTGCTATGCTTAGTTGGTTCAATCAAAAAATGGCCATGTCAGGTCTTATGTGCATGGAGAAAGCAAAGTTCTTTTATAAAGTGTAGGCACAGAGGATGAGTTCAGAACACCCACTGAATGGCTAACCAGATTTAAGCAGGAATACAGAATTTCACAATTACTATCCAAGGAGAAAAATAGTGCTAATGCACGAGCTGCTGAAGTTTCCTGCAGACGTGTTCTGTGTGTGTGCCCATGGAGCAGCAAGTAGCGAGTGATTGCTACCGCTGGTGCTGCTTCTTGCTTGCCTGGCGGAGAGGAAAGGAAGCCAGTTGCTGGCTTGTCACCCTCCCCACTCGCCCCTCTCCACACAGCTCAAGCCCTTTTCCCTTACCTTGAGCAAGGCAGAATGCATAATATAATATGTGCGCAAGGTAACGACAAACAACACGATGAAGGACTTTCATGATCATTTTTGGTAAAAATGTGATGCTTGTACACTCCATACTTTTTTTAGTAAAAATGTGCAGCTTGTACATGCCGTAGCAACTTACATTCTTCAAAGAAAAATAACATGTTTACAAACACTTAAATCTTATATGTCTATATTGTTTGTTAAATATTGCAGTTGTTTAACATACTAAAGTCGCTGGTTAAAATAACTATGTACGCCACAAAGCTGGTGGGTACCCAGTTGGAACGGTTTCCCATGCTGTCCTATCATTGTTCATCAGTGATAAACTCGCACGGTACGGTGGAAAGTGCATTGCCCGCTGACCGACTAATGTTTGAATGTTGGCCATAGGCGGCTGATCTGACTCAATTTAAGTTGTTTCAATTTGTGCACACTGTTTTCAGGAACCTAACCTCGACGTAAATCAAGGACTACTGTATTCCTGCATTGTAGAACCACCACTGATTAATAAAAAATAATATCACAGATATTTATCTACATAAACTTTATGATGTACACAGAACAAAATCCCATCACACATGTAACAGAGTAAATACATAACACTATACTCTGTATAAAACATCACATTTGAAGTTTATTTTGCCTTCATGTCTCAAAGTATAAAGCTTAGCTAACCGCAAATACAAAATTGTGAAATATATAAACATAGAATACTGCTTACATGTTATTATCAATGACAGATCTCACTGAAATTTTTGTGAAAACTACACAAAAACTGCACAAATACATATAAAAAGAAAAAAGTGAAAATTTCTCATCTGTACACTAATTAAAAACTTAAAATTTAATTTAAAAAACACTTTTCCTGGCAAGTTAATTTGAAAGTCAGTTTATTGTTTCAAATTATTACTTGTCTCAAAAAAACACCTTCAAAGACAAGCAACTCTTCTAAACACAACTATGCTATAAATACATGGCATGGGATGACAATTTATAACATTACTTTACCTGTCCCATCTGTTTTCTTTCCTGAACAATTTCTCAAATATTGTCATCACTACTCAGGCACCTCAGTTACAACATTATGATACAATGCCATTAATTTTTCAAAATAACCTCCTCATTCGAAATATTGTAAAACAATATTAAAATTTTACCCTTCGTAATGAGTTACACAAAACATGTCAAAGTACATAAAAAAATACAAAAATATATATATGTTTTTATATTTACATAGATACAAAATCTAAATTACGAAAGATAATGATAAAAATATTTTATTATCAGTTAACCTAGAGCACCATTTCTGGATTGATTTCACTGTCACAAAGTGTACATTAATCTGCACTCTCACACGCAAAGGTTTGTTTTAGCTCAGACGAGACTTCTTCGTTTTAGAATGTTCACCATGGTCCCGAGTCACAAGACAGGGTGAAACCCACCTGCCATTAAAAACACAGGACACGACCGTTGTCGGGGAGTACTGAAGACCACTCAACAGCTACAGAACATAACAAAATACAAAAATTTTACTTAATTAGCATTTAAAATGAGTGACAATCCAAATCTTACCCATAGTGAATCATCCATCAATTAAAACAAACGCAGCATTAAGTTTTTTAGAAAAATTAAAAATAAAGTTAATTTTGTAACTATCAAGAACACTACCGCTAGTCATACCTAAAACTACTTCAAATCCACCTGTTGGAAGAATGAGACACCCTTATTATTATACATACACGAATATCAGATAAGAACTTATTACTGAAACAACATGTACCTAAATACAAATGAATGAAAACTTAATAAATCTGAACTAAAGCTAAGCTGATCCTAATATCTGCCACAAAATACTGGCCGGTATTATCGTAATGTAACCATAAACTATTTTGTTTTTTTAATAACACACAACAAAAACATATTATCAACGATTTTATCAAATTAAGTACTCTACATGAAAGAATAATGGCGTGAATACAAAACTTAATGTCATATTACCATTCAAATCATAAACTACAAACCTTGTGATTTTGTGCAGCTTAATTTTGAACAAACATTACACACACATAATTTGTTATTCAAACATAAAATGGACAAATTATTTTTAAATGTTCGACTGTTTATATAATTTTATATATATATTTAACAGTGCAACATCTTCCCTGACCTACAAACAAAAAAAAACTCATTCAACAGTATCTCAATATTAGTGGCAGTTGAACGGAGAATCGTTGCAAGTGAGAATCAAATCTACAATTGAGTGTTTTGAAAAAGAAATCTTAACGTAACAACAGGCAAGATATATATGTTGCTAAAATTTTTATATAAGTCAGTTGTCTGTTTTCTAGGGTTTTTGCTTAGAGTCCCTGTTAATGTTTATTTTTGCATAAACGATGCTAGCCAGTGTTACTGACACTTCAGAACCAAGAGCTGGTCAGCCTAGCGTCAGTTACGTATTGAGAGCAGTGATGATGCCTTTATTAATTTCGAAGACCCCAGTGTGTTGCCCGGCCATCCTACTTTAGTCTATTGCCTATACTTGATTCAACTGCTAGTGCTTATACAATTGTAAGTTTCAGTAGTATTTGTTTCAATAAGAATTCCATGTTTGTTGTTTAAAGCCTAATAACCTTCTAAGAAAGTTATTTGGTTAGTTAATTTAAATAGTACAATTATAATTTTGCTGAACAGGATATCACCTATAAAACCCACCCTCTCAATGTAAAACCGCTACTGGGCCTGGCGAAACAGTTGAGTAACAGAAAACCGCGTCTGGATGCAATTGATAATGATTAGTCTTTTCATTGTAATATTTTAATGTCAAATAATGTGTTCTCAAGCTTTGAGTTAGAATTATTCTGAGTTCTGTTTTCGGACGGCACGTGAATTTAAAATAAATATGTTATTTGTGGACTTTTCTGAAACACCGTAAAAATTCAAGCAATTTTGGACTCTTAGAAATTTGACGACAAATGGATCTTTTAAAAGTTATGGCGGTTGGAAAGTTCTTGGTGTTTATTTTAAAGATATGTAAATGAGTTCGGCCAGCCCGGCCATGGTGCCGCGGAGGTGACACCAATAGGGATTCACAGAGGATACTGCAAGGTGTACTGCCGACAATGTCTGATGCCAAAACTTTATTTAACATTTTTTTATTGTAATATTTATTTCAGTAAAATTGTGCTCAGTAGAATTTTGCCGATTTTTCTGTAATTTTAGTTTGCTTATTTTGTATCCAGATCAGTTATTTAGTCTCATTAGAATGTTACAGAACATTTTACCGGAAGGTAAGCTGCCATGGTACATTGGGACGTCATTGCGGTTGCCGAAGCTGGTCACTTGGTTCTGGACTGTCGAGAGAGACGGATGTGTGTCGTGTTGTGCGAGTTTTAGCACATGGTAAGCGGAGGGGTGCAGACGAAAGCCATGGGGCCGCGACGGAAGGTAGCAAAAGGACTTGCCAGTAATTTTTTGAATGGATGTTACGGCGATACTGACAGCGCGTCCAGCCCACTATCGGTTACTGAGGTTATGTTTTAGTTCAGCAAATGTTAGTTTTCATTGAGTTTGGCTTCATTTTGGTTCAATTATTTTTCTGTTTAGTTTTATGTTTATGTATAAAGAGTAAGTGTATGTACCGATGTAAGCGAGGTTGCATTATTTTTGAAAAAAGCAATAAGGCAATAAAAATGGGCTTTTGATTGAACCACGTGTTTGACTACCATTCAGTAAGCGTCCACCCTTCGATACCACGAACCCCTGAGATAAAAGTACATCACCGCTGAGGCCGGAGGATTTGTGAGGACTGATCAGTATACATTTTTGATATTGTAATAAAACACGTGGACTCAACAAGTGGGGAGCATTAGTGCCACCACACTATACAAGTAAGCCTCATTAATAAAAGAAAAATTATAATTATTTCTAGCATAGTTAATTCTAGCAGTACACTCAGTAAAACAACAGAAAATTATTGTCAGTTCTAAATTAACAATTGTAATTATTTATGTAGAAATAAAACTGGCAATGGTGGATGACTTCTGCCTTCAATAGGCAAGGCTGTTCTAGAGATCCTCTCTCTCATTGGCCAAACAACCAATGACTGGAAAAGAAGTGGCGGGTTTTGAGAAAGAATGCGGAAGAGAGAAGTCTGTCGGCAGGAATGCTGGGAGGGAGGGACGAAGTGCCATGTGTAAAAGTTATTCTTCAATATAACAGGGAATAGGTTATTTAAGCATTAATAAGTCAGGGCTGTTTACCACTGATGACGATGGCTTAGTTACGTAATCCTTCTGACGGTTAAAAGAAAGAGGAATAGTTAAACAGATCGGAGGGCTATTATCCAGACATAATTACAACAGTGCAGTAAAATTTTATTTGTACCAGTTATTACGGTGACAGTCCCGTTTATAGGAAACAGTAGGAAGCCTGACACCAGTACTTGAAAGAGTAATGGACTGAACTTTAACTACTCAAATTTTCAATCATCTCTAAAATTAGACCTTCGCATGCTGAATTCTTGAGGAAACGCATCTTGCAAAGCCAACGTAATGAGAGCGTGGAATACAGTGGTAGAATGATGTACTGAAACTACAATTTAGTGTACAGTAGACTCCCGATTATCAGTGTGCAGATTATCCGATTTGCGGACTATCTGCGCAAAATATTTCACTTTAAATAATTAAAAACAGAAAAAGGTTAAAAAATTATTTTGAAAATTTTTTGGTTTTTGTTATTTATAAATACACTGTGTTTACTCGCATAATGTTCACCAACGTGTTAGGCCCACAACCGTATTTTGAAAGGCTTGAAGATTAAGTCTTTTTCCGGCTGGCGAAACAATCAGTTCCATGCATGAATGGGTTAACGAAATTGTTCCGGGTGTCGTTTATGAATGGATTAACTAGGTTTTTACTTTGATAAATAACATCTGGGATTTTTTTAATAAGTTTTTTTTAGATTATTAGTGCATACCCCGTAATCAACAATGGTAATAATCGAGAGTACTGACTTTTAAGGCAGGAATGAATTTGACCTTTTTTTCTTTCTACTAAGATCTAAGAAAGGAAAAAGTGGATTATCTGTGATTTTGGATTATCCGAGCCATCATTCCCCTCCATTAATGTGGATAGGCGGGAGTTGAATGTACTTATTTTTCTTAAATTTTATAAGAAACATTTTTGTGTGATACGCAATGACTGGTGTGGATTATTTAGGGAAAATAAACAGATACAATATTTTTCCTTTTCTTTTAAGTTGATAGTGTTTACTGTAATTACCTAGTAGTAATGACATGTTATCTTGATGAACGTGATTATCTCACTGTACTTGTAATCAAATTATATATTACCAGATAAAACTGAATGGTTACAAGTGAGAGTACGTGATGTCAGCATGCCTTAAACCCATAATTTCCAAATACGGAAAAAATAAAAAAAAAATTGCTTGTTACTGATGGATATGTGGAATAGTGGCTAAAAGAAAAAATTGAAAGATTACTCAAACAGGCTACAATTTAAAAATAATTTTGGAAAAAACATTATCAGGGCATATATCTAGTTCAGTTGTATAAGTATGTATAATGTTGTGCCTTATTCTAATTACAGACTTCCTTTTTTACAAAAAAAATTAATTAAAAAAGTAAATAGTTATATTATTTGATTAAGATGCATAAAGTGTTAAAAACTTTATGTTTTTATACAGAATCTGATACACAAAGATTAATATTATGTATTTTTTTCTTAGCTTATCTTTGTTTTGTTCCTTGTATGTGTTCACTTTTGTTTAAAACAGAAATATATATACGTAATATATACCTATATATATGTTCTTATATTTCTTCATGTTCAGCCCCTAAGATGGTAAAAAACTATGGGACAAAATAAAAGAATTAAAAGATTGATTGAATTTGCTATATATGCCTCCCAGCAGTTGCATTCTGAATTTGAATTATACCAGTTTCTGATACAACAGTTATACGCTGGGCTTGGAGTATGGTTCAGTTGTATAAAAGCAAGCCAGGCCTTGTACATAATACTATTCTACCGTTATAACTAGTCGAAGAGAAACAATCGCTGATTCACACGCAAACGTGCCATGTTGTCGCCACTCTGCTGGCAAAAGGGGGTTGATTTTTTGGTTTCCTTCAGGGTGCAATGAGGTGTGAGCACGAGAGTTCCCTGAAGGGGAGGGGAGGCTGCTAAATGTCCCAAGGAGAGTGGTTTCCCGGGCAGTCGACACGACACAGTCTCTCAGCAGAGCAGGAAAATTCTCACTTTTTATAAAGGGGGTAGGCGTGTTGATCACTTACCATTTTTAGAAGAGCTCCCTCAGGCGAGATAGTAATAACTAGGCACTCAATATCAGACATTGGTATCTCGGAATAAAACTATGAAATATGTTTTTGAACTATATATTGTTATACCTTGACACACTTTTACATTCACTGACTGTACACACAAGTTACTACATTCGGTTTCTCATATACACAAGTCTCTATACATTACTGGTTTAAACACTTCACAATACTTGACCGCGTGGTCGTTTATGCACGGAGCCCCGGAACTTCTCACGGACTTGGCTCTACTTCCGCCTCCGGCGGTCACAGATATACGCCTCGTGGCGACTAACGGTAGGGTACGTTCCCTAATACTGCCCGTGCGGCTAGGGCGCGTCTCCTTTGAACAGTGCTTTCGGCACGAGAGTAGGTAGGACCAGGTTTCCGCTTACTTCTTAGTAAGCAACCCGTATAGAGGATGA
>PNEQ01007861.1:0-64339 GCA_003012365.1 Medauroidea extradentata
TGGGTTAGTTTAGGTAAAAGTTGGTTTGGTTAGGTTAGGTTAGTTTAGGTGGGGTTAGGTTAGTTTCTGTTAGGTTAGGTTGTGTTAGGTTAGGCGAGGTTGCATTAGGTTTGGTTAGGCTAGGTTGTATTAGGTCGGGTTAGTTAGGTTGGTTAGGTTGGGTTAGGTTAGGTTGGGTTAGGTTAGGTTGGGTTAGGTTAGGTTGGGTTAGGTTAGGTTGGGTTAGGTTAGGTTGGGTTAGTTTAGGTTGGGTTAGGTTCGGTTGGTTAGGTTAAGTTGGCTTTGATAATGTTGGGTTGGATTATGTAAGGTTTAATTAGGTTTGGTTAGGTTGAATTAGATAATATTAGGTTTTGCTAGGTTTTCTTAGGTGCAACCTAGTATTTCTTAGTGAAAGTGCATCATAATGCAAGAAAATGCAACTTAGTGCAAGAAAGTTCAACTAAGTGCAAAAATGTGCAACTTAGTGCAAGTAAATGCAACTTATTGCAAGAAAGTGCAACTTATTGCAAGAAAGTGCAACTTAGTGCCATAAAGTGCAACTTAATGGAAGAAAGTGCAACTTAGTGCAAGCATGGGTTGGTGAATGTAGTATGTGTTTTGATTGGATTAGGTTATGTTGAATTAGGTTAGGTTGGGTTAGGTTAGGTTGGTTAGGGTTAGGTTAGATTGGGTTATGTTGGGTCTGGTTAGCTTGGATTGGTTAGGTTGGATTGGTTGGGTTGGATTGGTTAGGTTGACATAGGGTAGGTTAAGTTAGGTTAGGTAGGGGTAGGGTTAGGTTAGTTAGGAGTTAGGTTAGGTTGGGTTCGGTTCGGTTGGGTTAGGTTCGGTTGGGTAAGGTTGGGTTAGGTGGGGTTATGTTGGGTTAAGAAAGGTTGGGTTGGTTAGGTTGGGTTATGTTAGGTTGGGTTGGGTTAGGTTAGGCTAGGTTGCATTAGATAATGTTGGGTTAAGTTAGGTTGGGTTTGGTTAGGTTGGTTTAGGTAAGGTTGGGTTAGGTTAATTTGGGTAGGTTAAGATGGGTTAGGTTAGGTTAATTTGGGTAGGTTAAGATGGGTTAGGTTAGGTTGGCTTTGATAAAGTTTGGTTGGATAAGTAGGGTTGAATTAGGTTGGGTTAGGCTAAATTAGATAATATTAGCGTTGGCTAGGTTATGTTAGGTCCAAACTAGTATTTCTTAGTGAAAGTTAAACGTAATGCAAAAATGCAACTTAGTGCAAGAAAGTGCAACTTAGTGCAAGAAGGTGCAACTTAGTGCAAGAAAGTTCAACTAAGTGAAAAAAAATGGGTTGTAGAATTTGGTATGTGTTTTGATAGGATTAGGTTAGGTTGGGTTAGGTCTGTTTAGGTTAGGTTGTGTTGGGTTGGGTTAAGTCTGGTTAGGTTAGGTTGGGTTGGGTTAGGTTAGGTGTGGTTAGGTTAGTTTGGGTTATAATACATTGGGTAGGGTTAGGTAGGGTTAGGTTGGGTTAGGTTGGGTAGGTTAGGTTGGGTTAGGTTTGGATGGGTCAGGTTGTGTTTAGTTTAGGTTTGGTTCGGTTGGATTAGGTTGGGTTCGGTTAAGTTGGGTTAGGTAAGGTTGGGTTAGGTAAGGTTGGGTTAGGTTGGGTTGGCTTAGGTTGGATAGGCTTAGGTTCGGTTTGCTTAGGTTGGGTTTGCTTAGGTTGGGTTGGCTTAGGTTGGGTTAGGTTAGGTTGGGTTAGGTTAGGTTGGGTTAGGTTAGGTTGGGTGAAGTTAGGTTGGGTGAGGTTAGTTTGGGTTAGGTTAGGTTGTGTTAGGTTATGTTGGATTAGGTAAGGTAAGGTTAGGTTGGGTTAGGTTGTGTTTGTTTAGATTGGGTTAGGTAGGTTTGTTAGGTTGAGTTGAGTTAGTTTGGGTCAGGTTAGGTATGGTTGGGTTAGAGGGTTAGGTTTGGATGGATCAGGTTGTGTTTATTTTAGGTTTGGTTCGGTTGGATTAGGTTGGGTTCGGTTGGATTAGGTTGGGTTCGGTTGGATTAGGTTGGGTTCGGTTAATTTGAGTTAGGTTAGGTAGGGTTGGGTTAGGTTTGGTTGGCTTAGGTTGGGATAGGTTAGGTTGGGTGAGGTTAGTTTGGGTTAGGTTAGGTTGTGTTAGGTTAGGATGGATTAGGTTGGGTTATGTTATGTTGGGTTAGGTTAGATTGGGTTAGATTAGGTTTGGTAGGTTGAGTTGGGTTAGGTTAGGTTAGGTTGGGTTAGGTTAGGTTAGGTTGGGTTAGGTTAGGATGTGTTGGCTTAGGTTGGGTTAGGTTGGGTTAGGTAAGGTTGGGTTAGGTTAGGTTATGTTATGTTAGTTTGCGTTACGTTCGGTAGGTTAAATTGGGTTAGGTTAGGTTGGCTTTGATAAGGTTGGGTTGGATTAGGTAGGGTTGAATTAGGTTGGGTTGGGTTAAATTAGATAATATTAGGTTTTGCTAGGTTATGTTAGGTGCAAACTAGTATTTCTTAGTTAAAGTGCAAAATTATTTAAAAAATGCAAATAGGTGCAAGAAAGTGCAAATTAGTGCAAGTAAGTTGACATAGTGCAGCATGGGTTGGTGAATTTTGTATGTGTTTAAATTGAATAAGGTTAGGTTGAGTAAGGTTAGGTTGGGTTAGGTTAGGTTTGGTTAGTTTGGGTAGGGTTAGGTTCATTTGGGTTAGTTTGGTTTAGAATTGGTTAGATTGGATTGGTTATGTTGGGTTAGGTTAGGTTGGGTTAGGTAGGTTTAGGTTGCATTACGTTATGTTAGGTTAGGTTGTGTTGGGTTAGGTTAGGTTGGGTAAGGTTGGTTAAGGTTAAGTTGGGTAAGGTTAGGTTGGCTTTGGTAAGGATGGGTTAGATTAGGTAGGGTTGACTTACGTTGGGTTAGGTTAATTTAGATATTATTAGGGTTCGCTAGGTTATGTTAGGTGCAAACTAGTATTTCTTAGTGAAAGTGCAATATAATGCAAGAAATGCTAATTAGTGCAAGAAAGAGCAACTTAAGGTAAGAAATTGAAACTCAGTGCAAGAAAGTGCGAATCAGTGCAAAAAAGTGCAACTTAGAGCAAAGAAGTGCAACTTAGAGCAAAGAAGTGCATTATAGTGCAAGAAAGTGCAACTTAGTGCATGAAAGTGCAACTTAGTGCAAAATGGGTTGTAGAATTTGGTATGTTTTGATTGGATTAGGTTAGGTTAGGTCTGGTTAGGTTGGGTTAGATTAGATGTGGTTAGGTTAGTTTGGCTTAGGTTGGGTTAGGTTACGATTGGGTTAGGTTGGGTTTTGTTTAGTTTGGGTAGGGTAGGTTAGGTTGGGTTAGGTTTGGATGGGTCAGGTTGTGTTTATTTTAGGTTTGGTTCGGTTGGATTAGGTTTTGTTAGGTTAGGTTGGGTTATATTAGGTTGTTTTAGGTTAGGTTGGGAAGGTTAAGTTGGATTAGGTTGGGTTGGCTTTGTTAAGGTTTGAATTGGATTAGGTAGGGTTGAATTAGGTAGGGGTAGGTTAAATTAGATATTAGGTTTCGCTAGGTTATGTTTGGAGCAAACTAGTATTTCTTAGTGAAAGTAGAATAGAAAGCACGAAATGCTGCTTAGTGCAAAAAAAGTGCAACTTAAAGTAATAAATTGTAACTTAGTGCAAGAATGTGCAACTCAGTGCAATAAAATGCTACTTAGTGCATGAAAGTGCAAATTAGTGCAAGAAAGTGCCTTTTAGAGCAAGAAAGTGCAACTTGTGCAAGAAATTGCAACTTATTGGAAGCATGGGTTGGTTATTTTGGTAGGTGTTTTGATTGGTTTAGGTTAGGTTGGGTTAGTTTATGTTAGGTTGGGTTAGGTTGGGTTGGGTTAGGTTGGGTTGGGTTAGGTTGGGTTGGTTTAGGTTGGGTTAGGTTGGGTTGGTTGGGTTAGGTTGGGTTAGGTAAGGTTTGGTTGGGTTAGGTTGGGTAGGTTAGGTTGTCTTTGATTAGGTTGGATTAGATTAGGTAGGGTTGAATTAGGTTCGGTTAGGTTAATTTAGATATTATTAGTGTTCACTAGGTTGTGTTAGGTGCAGACTAGTATTGCTTAGTGAAAATGCAATATAATGCAAGAAATGCTACTAAGTGCAACTTAAAGTTTAGAAATTGACACTTTGTGCAAGAAAGTGCAACTCAGTGCAAGAAAGTGCAACTTAGTGCAATAAAGTGTAACTTAGTGCAAGAAAGTGCAACTTACTGCAGAAAAGTGCAACTTAGTGCAAGAAAGTTCAAGTTAGTGCAAGAATATGCAAATTAGTGAAAGAAAACGCAAATTAGGGCATGAAAGTGCAACTAACTGCAAAAAATGATTTTGGTGAATTTGGTATGTGTTTAATTTGGATTGGGTTAGGTGTAGTTAGGTTATGTTGGGTCAGGTTGGGTTAGGTTAGGTTGGGTTAGGTAAGGTAAGGTTAGGTTATGTTGGGTTAGGTTATGTTGGGTTAGGTTATGTTGGGTTAGGTTAGCTTACATTGGGTTAGGTAAGGTTGCGTTTGGCTGGGTTAAGTTAGGTTGGTTTACGTTGGGTTATGTTAGGTTGGGTTTCGTTAGGTTGGGTTAGGTTATGTAAGGTTAGGTTGGGTTGGGTAGGTTAAGTTGGGTTAGGTTAGGTTTGCATTGATAAGGTTGGGATGGATCAGGTAGGGTTGTATTAGGTTGGGTTAGTATAAATTAGATAATATTAGGGTTTGCTAGGTTATGTTTGGTTCATACTAGTATTTCATAGTTACTGTGCAACATTATTAAAAAAATGCAACTTAGTGCAAGAAAGTGCAACATAGTGCAAGAATGTACAACTTAGTGCAAGGAGTGCAACTTAGTGCAAGGAAGTGCAACTTAGTTCAAGAAAGTGCAACTTAGTGCAAGAAAGTGCAACTTAGTGCAAGAAAGTGCAACTTAATGCAGGAAAGTGCATTTTAGTGCAAGGAAGTGCAATTTTGTGCAGGAAAGTGCAACTTAGTGCAAGCATGGGTTGGTGAATTTAGTATGTGTGTTGATTGGATTAGGTTAGGTTGAGTTATGTTAGGTTGGGTTCAGTTAAGTTGGGATAGGTTAGGTTGGGTTAGGTTAGTAGTGGTTAGGTTGGGTTTGGTTGGGTAAGATTGGTTTAGGTTAGGTTGAGTTCGGATAGGTTAGGTTTAGTTCAGTTGGGTTAGGTTACATTAGGGTAGGTTATGTTGGGTTGGTTTAGGTTAGGCTAGGCTAGGTTGCATTAGGTAAGTTTAGGCTAGGTTGTGTTAGGTAGGGTTAAGTTAGGTTGTGTTAAGTTAGGTTGGGTTAATTAGTTTGGGTTAAGTTAGGTTAGGTTGGGTTAGGTTAGTTTGGTTTAGGTTAAGTTAGGTTAGGTTTGGTTGGGTAGGTTAGGTAGGGTTAGGTTAAGTTGGGTTAGGTTTGGTTGGGTAGGTTAGGTAGGGTTAGGTTGGGTTGGGTAGGTTAAGTTGGGTTAGGTTAGGATGGCTTTGACAAGGTTGGGTTGGATTAGGTAGGGTTTAATTATGTTGGGTTAGGTTAAATTAGGTATTATTAGGGTTCACTAGGTTATGTTAGGTGCAAATTAGTATTTCTTAGTGAAAGTGCAATATAGTGTAAGAAATGATACTTAGTGCAAGAAAGTCCAACTTAAAGAGAGAAATTGAAACTTAGTGCAAGAAAGTGCAATAAAGTGCACCGTAGAGCAAGAAAGTGCAGCTAAGTGCAAGAAAGTGCAACTTGTGCAAGAATGTTCAACTTAGTGCAAGCATGGGTTTGGTGATTTTTGGTATGTGTTTTGATTGGATTGGATTAGGTTAGGTTGTGTTGTGTTGGGTTAGGTTGGATTAGGATAGGTTGGGTTAGATTAGGTTGGGTTAGATTAGGTTGGGTTAGATTAGGTTGGGTTAGATTAGGTTGTGTTAGATTAGGTTGTGTTAGGTAAGGTTGGGTTGGGTTACTTTGTTATATTAGTTTGGGTTAGTTTGGTTAAGTTAGGTTGGGTTAGTTTAGGTTTGGTTGGGTTAGGTTTGGTTGGGTTAGGTTAGGTTGGGTTAGGTTGCGTTACGTAAGGTTGGGTTAGGTAGGGTTAGGTTGGGTTAGGTGTGGTTGTTTTGGGTTAGGTTGGTTTAGGTATTTTTTTGGTTAGGTTGCATTAGGTTAGGTTAGGTTGAGTAAGGTTAGGTTGGCTTTGGTAAGGATGGGTTAGATTAGGTAGGGTTGACATAGGTTGGGTTAAGTTAATTTAGATATTATTAGGGTTCGCTAGGTTATGTTAGGTGCAAACTAGTATTTCTTAGTGAAAGTGCAATATAATGCAAGAAATGCTACTTAGTGCAAGAAAGTGCAACTTAAGGTAAGAAATTGAAACTCAGTGCAAGAAAGTGCAAATCAGTGCAAAAAAGTGCAACTTAGTGCAAGAAAGTGCAACATAGTGCAAGAAAGTCCATCTTAGTGCATAAAAGTGCAACTTAGTTTAGAAAGTGCAACTTAGTACAAGAAAGCGCAACTTAGTGCAAGCATGGGTTGGTGAATTTGGTATGTGTGTGCAAGCATGGGTTGTTGAATTTGGTATGTGTTTTGATTAGATTAGGTTGGGTTATGTTGGATTAGGTTGGGTTTGGTTAAGTTAGGTTAGGTTAGATTGGGTTAGGATAGGTCGGATTAGGTTGGGTTAGGTTAGATTAGTTTGGGTTAGGTTAGATTGTTTTAGTTTGGGTTGAGTTTGGTTAGGTTAGATTGGGTTATGTTAGGTTGGGTTAAGTTGGGTTAGGTTAGGTTGGGTTAGGTTAGTTTGGGTAGGTTAAGTTGCGTTAGGTTAGGTTGGCTTTGATAAGGTTGTTTTAGATTAGGTATGGTTGAATTAGGTTAGGTTAGGTTAAATTAGATATTATTAGGGTTCGCTAGGTTATGTTATGTGCAAACTAGTATTTCTGAGTGAAAGTGCAATATAATGCAAGAAATGTTACTTAGTGCAAAAAATGCAACTTAAAGTAAGAAATTACAACTGAGTGGAATAAAGTTCAACTTAGAGCAAGAAAATGCAATGTAGTTCAAGAAAGTTTCAACTTAGTGCAAGTAAGTGCAACCTAGTGCAGGAAATTTCAACTAATTGCAAGAAAGTGCAACTAAGTGCGAGAAAGTGCAACTTAGTACAAGAAAGTGCAACTTGTGCCGGAAAGTGCATCCTAGTGCAAGTATGTGTTGGTGAATTTTATATGTCTTTTGAATGAATTAGTTTTGGTTGGGTTAGGTTAAGTTGGTTTAGGTTGGATTAGTTTCGGTTAGGTTAGGTTGGATTAGGTTAGGTTGGTTTGGGTTAGGTTAGATTGGGTTAGATTAGGTTAGTTTGGGTTAGGTTGGGTTAGATTATGTTGGGTTAGGTTAGGTTGGGTTTGTTTAATTAGGTTAGGATAGGTCGGGTTAGGTTGGGTTGGATTAGTATGGTTTACGTTTGGTTAGGTTTGGTTGGGTTAGGTTAGGTTAGGTTTGGTTGGGTTAGGTTTGACTAGGTTAGGTGGGGTTAGATTGGGTTAGGTTAGGTTGGGGACAGGTTAGGTTGGGGATAGGTTAGGTTGGGGATAGGTTAGGTTGGGGATAGGTTAGGTTGGGGATAGGTTGGTTTAGGTAAGGTTGGGTTAGGTTAATTTGGGTAGGTTAAGATGGGTTAGGTTGGTTTGGCTTTGATAAAGTTTGGTTGGATAAGTAGGGTTTAATTAGGTTGATTTAGGTTAAATTAGATAAAATTAGGTTTTGCTAGGTTATGTTATGTGCAAACTATTATTTCTTTTTGAAAGTGCAACATAATGCAAAAAAAGCAACTTAGTGCAAGAAAGTGCAACTTATTGCAAGAAAGTGCAACTTAGTTCAAGAAAGTGCAACTTAGTGCAAGAAAGTGCAACTTAGTGCATGAAAAGTGCAACTTAGTGCAAGAAAGTGCAACTTAGTGCAAGAATAGGTTGGTGAATTTGGTATGTGTGTTGATTGGATTAGGTTAGGTTGAGTTATGTTAGGTTGGGTTATGTTAGGTTGGGTTCGGTTAAGTTGGGATAGGTTAGGTTGGGTTAGGTTAGTAGTGATTAGGTTGGGTATGCTTAGGTTAGGTTGGGTTTGGTTGGGTAAGATTGGTTTAGGTTAGGTTGAGTTCGGATAGGTTAGGTTTAGTTCAGTTGGGTTAGGTTACATTAGGGTAGGTTATGTTGGGTTGGTTTAGGTTAGGCTAGGCTAGGTTGCATTAGGTAAGTTTAGGCTAGGTTGTGTTAGGTAGGGTTAAGTTAGGTTGGGTTAAGTTAGGTTGGGTTAAGTTAGGTTGGGTTAATTAGTTTGGGTTAAGTTAGGTTAGGTTGGGTTAGGTTAGTTTGGTTTAGGTTAAGTTGGGTTAGGTTTGGTTGGGTAGGTTAGGTAGGGTTAGGTTAAGTTGGGTTAGGTTTGGTTGGGTAGGTTAGGTAGGGTTAGGTTAGGTTGGGTAAGTTAAGTTGGGTTAGGTTAGGATGGCTTTGACAAGGTTGGGTTGGATTAGGTAGGGTTTAATTATGTTGGGTTAGGTTAAATTAGGTATTATTAGGGTTCGCTAGGTTATGTTAGGTGCAAACTAGTATTTCTTAGTGAGAGTGCAATATAGTGTAAGAAATTATACTTAGTGCAAGAAAGTCCAACTTAAAGTAAGAAATTGAAACTTAGTGCAAGAAAGTGCAATAAAGTGCACCGTAGAGCAAGAAAGTTCAGCTAAGTGCAAGAAAGTGCAACTAAATGCAAGAAAGTGCAACTTGTGCAAGAATGTTCAACTTAGTGCAAGCATGGGTTTGGTGAATTTTGGTATGTGTTTTGATTGGATTGGATTAGGTTAGGTTGTGTTGTGTTGGGTTAGGTTGTATTAGGATAGGTTGGGTTAGATTAGGTTGTGTTAGGTAAGGTTGAGTTGGGTTACTTTGTTATATTAGTTTGGGTTAGTTTGGTTAAGTTAGGTTGGGTTAGTTTAGGTTTGGTTAGCTTTGGTTGGGTTAGGTTAGGCTGGGTTAGGTTGCGTTATGTAAGGTTGGGTTAGGTAGGGTTAGGTAGGGTTAGGTTAGGTGTGGTTGTTTTGGGTTAGGTTCGTTTAGGTTTTTTTTGGTTAGGTTGCATTAGGTTAGGTTAGGTTGAGTAAGGTTAGGTTGGCTTTGGTAAGGATGGGTTAGATTAGGTAGGGTTGACATAGGTTGGGTTAAGTTAATCTAGATATTATTAGGGTTCGCTAGGTTATGTTAGGTGCAAACTAGTATTTCTTAGTGAAAGTGCAATATAATGCAAGAAATGCTACTTTGTGCAAGAAAGTGCAACTTAAGGTAAGAAATTGAAACTCAGTGCAAGAAGGTGCAAATCAGTGCAAAAAAGTGCAACTTAGTGCAAGAAAGTGCAACATAGTGCAAGAAAGTCCAACTTAGTGCATAAAAGTGCAACTTAGTGCAAGAAAGTGCAACTTAGTACAAGAAAGCGCAACTTAGTGCAAGCATGGGTTGGTGAATTTGGTATGTGTTTTGATTAGATTAGGTTGGGTTATGTTGGATTAGGTTGGGTTTGGTTAAGTTAGGTTAGATTGGGTTAGGATAGGTTGGATTAGGTTGGGTTAGGTTAGATTAGTTTGGGTTAGGTTAGATTGGTTTAGTTTGGGTTGAGTTTGGTTAGGTTAGATTGGGTTATATTAGGTTGGGTTAAGTTGGGTTAGGTTGTGTGGGGTTAGGTTAGGTGGGGTCAGGTTGGTTTAGGTTGGGATAGGTTGTGTTGGGTTTGGTTAGGTTTGGTTGTGTAGGGTTATGTTGGGTTGGGTTAGGTTAGGTTGGGTTAGGTTAGTTTGGGTAGGTTATGTTGCGTTAGGTTAGGTTGGCTTTGATAAGGTTGTTTTAGATTAGGTAGGGTTGAATTAGGTTAGGTTAGGTTAAATTAGATATTATTAGGGTTAGCTAGGTTATGTTATGTGCAAACTAGTATTTCTTAGGGAAAGTGCAATATAATGCAAGAAATGTTACTTAGTGCAAAAAATGCAACTTAAAGTAAGAAATTACAACTTAGTGCAAGGAAGTGCAACTAAGTGGAAGAAAGTGCAACTAAGAGCAAGAACGTGCAACTTAGTGCAAGAAAGTGCAATGTAGTTCAAGAAAGTTTCAACTTAGTGCAAGTAAGTGCAACTTAGTGCAGGAAATTTCAACTAGTTGCATGAAAGTGCAACTAAGTGCGAGAAAGTGCAACTTAGTACAAGAAAGTGCGACTTGTGCAAGAAAGTGCATCTTAGTGCAAGTATGTGTTGGTGAATTTTATATGTCTTTTGAATGAATTAGTTTAGGTTGGGTTAGGTTAAGTTGGTTTAGGTTGGATTAGTTTCGGTTATGTTAGGTTGGATTAGGTTAGGTTGGTTTGGGTTGGGTTAGGTTAGATTGGGTTAGGTTAGGTTAGTTTGGGTTAGGTTGGGCTAGGTTGGGTTAGATTATGTTGGGTTAGGTTAGATTGGGTTAGGTTAAGTTGGGTTGGTTTAATTAGGTTAGGATAGGTCGGGTTAGGTTGGGTTGGATTAGTATGGGTTAGGTTTGGTTAGGTTTGGTTGGGTTAGGTTTGACTAGGTTAGGTGGGGTTAGACTGGGTTAGGTTAGGTTGGGGATAGGTTAGTTTGGGGATAGGTTAGGTTGGGGATAGGTTAGGTTGGGTTAGGTTAGGTTGGGATAGGTTAGGTTAGGATAGTTTGGTTAGGTTGGGTTGTGTTAGGTTGGGTTAGATTCGGTTGGGTTATGTTGGGTTAGATTAGGTTGGTTTTGGTTGGGTTAGATTAGGTTGGGTTAGATTTGGTTGGGTTAGATTAGGTTGGGTTAGGTTAGGTTGGGTAGGTTAAATTGGGTTAGGTTAGGATGGCTTTGATAAGGGTGGATTGGATTAGGAAGGATTGAATTAGATTGGTTTAGGTTAAATTAGATATTATTAGTGTTCGCTAGGTTATGTTACGTGCAAACTAGTATTTCTTAGTGAAAGTGCAATATAATGCAATAAATGCTACTTAGTGGAAGAAAGTGCAACTTAAAATAAGAAATTGACACTTAGTGTAAGAAAGTGCAGCTTAGTGCATGAAAGTGCAACTGAGCGCAAGAAAGTGCAGTGTAGTAGAAAATGGAGCAACTTAGTGCAAGAAAGTGCATCTTAGTGCAAGAAAGTGTAACTTAATGCTATCATTGGTTGGTGAATTTGTTATGTGTTTATACTGGATTAGGTTATGTTGAGGAAGATTAGGTTGGGTCAGGTTAGGTTATGTTAGGTTGGGTTAAGTTGGGTTTAGGTTAGGTCGGGTTAGGTTGGGTTAGGTTAGGTGGGCTTAGGTTGGGTAAGGTTATTTTTGGATTAGGCTAGGTTATGGTTCGTTAATTTAGTTTGGGTTGGGTTTGTTTGGGTTAGGTTAGGTTGGGTTAGGTTGGGTTAGGTTGGGTTAGGGTAGTTTGGGTTAGGGTAGGTTAGGTTGGGTTAGATTAGGTAGGATTGGTTAGGTTGGGTTAGGTTGGGTTAAGTTAGGTTGGGTTAAGTTAGGTTGGGTTAGGTTAGGTTTGGTTAGTTTACATTAAGTTAGGTTTCGTTAGGTTACATTGGGTTAGGCTAGGTTGCATTAGGTTGCATTAAGTTAGGTTGTTAGTTTGGGTTTGGTAAGGTTAGGTTGGGTAGGATAAGTTGGGTTTGGTTAGGTTGACTTTGATAAGGTTGGGTTGGATTAGGTAAGGTTGATTTAGGTTGGGTTAGGTTAAAAAGATAATATTAGGGTTTGCTAGGTTATGTTAGGTGCAAACTAGTATTTCTTACTGAAAGTTAAACGTAATGCAAAAATGCACCTTAATGCAAGAAAGAGCAACTTTGTGCTAGAAAGAACAACTTAGTGCTAGAATGTGCAACTGAGAGTTAGAAAGTGAAATTAATTATTCCTATGAAGTGTAACTTAGTGCAAGAAAGTGCAACTTATTTAAAAAAGTGCAACTTAGTTCAAGAAAGTGCAACTGAGTGTAAGAAAGTTCAATTTAGTGCTAGGAAGTGCAACTTAGTGCAAGAAAGTTCAACTTAGTGCAAAAAATGGGTTGTAGAATTTGGTATGTGTTTCGATAGGATTAGGTTAGGTTGGGTTAGGTCTGTTTAGGTTAGGTTGTTTTGGGTTGGGTTAGGTCTAGTTAGGTTAAGTTGGGTTGGGTTAGGTTAGGTGTGGTTAGGTTAGTTTGGGTTGTTAGGTTGGGTAGGGTTAGGTTGGGTTAAGTTAGGTTGGGTTAGGTTAGGTTGGGTTAGGTTAGGTTGGGTTAGGTTAGGTTGGGTTAGGTTAGGTTGGGTTAGGTTGGGTTTAGTTTATGTTGGGTAGGTTAGGTTGGGTTAGGTTTGGATGGGTTCAGGTTGTGTTTAGTTTCGGTTGGGTTCGGTTGGGTTAGGTTGGGTTCGGTTAAGTTGGGTTAGGTTATGTTGGGTTGGCTTAGGTTCGGTTGGCTTAGGTTGGGTTAGGTTAGGTTGTGTTAGGTTAGGTTGTGTTAGGTTAGGTTGTGTTAGGTTAGGTTGTGTTAGGTTAGGTTGTTATAGGTAATGTTGGATTAGGTTGGGTTAGGTTGTGTTAGGTTAGATTGGGTTAGGTTAGGTTTGTTAGGTTGAGTTGAGTTAGGTTGGATTAGGTTAGGTATGGTTGGGTTAGGTATGGTTGGGTTAGGTATGGTTGGGTTAGGTATGGTTGGGTTAGGTATGGTTGGGTTAGGTTGGGTTAGGTTTGGATGGGTCAGGTGGTGTTTATTTTAGGTTTGGTTCGGTTGGATTAGGTTGGGTAGGGTTAGGTTGGTTTTGCTTAGGTTGGGTTAGGTTAGGTTGGATGAGGTTAGTTTGGGGTAGGTTAGGTTGTGTTTGGTTATGTTGGATTAGGTTGGGTAATGTTAGGTTGGGTTATGTTAGATGGGGTTAGGTTAGGTAGGTTGAGTTGTGTAAGGTTGGGTTAGGTTAGATTGGGTTAGGTTAGGATGGGTTGGCTTAGGTTGGGTTAGGTAAGGTTGGGTTAGGTAAGGTTGGGTTAGGTAAGGTTGGGTTAGGTAAGGTTGGGTTAGGTAAGGTTGGGTTAGGTTAGGTTATGTTGTTTTAGTTTGGGTTAGGTTCGGTACGTTAAATTGGGTTAGGGTAGGTTGGCTTTGATAAGGTTGGGTTGGATTAGGTAGGGTTGAATTAGGTTGAGTTGGGTTAAATTATATAATATTAGGGTTTGCTAGATTATGTTAGGTGCAAACTAGTATTTCTTAGTGAAAGTGCAAAATTATTAAAAAAATGCAAACAGGTGCATGAAAGTGCAAATTAGTGCAAGTAAGTTGACATAGTGCTAGCATGGGTTGGTGAATTTGTATGTGTTTAAATTGGATTAGGTTAGGTTGAGTAAGGTTTGGTTGGGTTAGGTTTGGTTAGGTTGGGTAGGGTTAGGTTAGATTGTTTTAGTTTGGTTTATAAATGGTTGGATTGGTTAGATTGTATTGGTTATGTTGGGTTATGTTAGGTGTGTTAGGTTAGGTTGGGTTAGGTTATGTGGGGTTAGGTTAGGTTAGGTTGGGTTAGGTTAGGTTGGGTTAGGTTAGGTTGGGTTAGGTTGGGTTAGGTTAGGTTGGGTTAGGTTGGGTTAGGTTAAGTTGGGTTAGGTTAGGTTTGGTTAGTTTACATTGGGTTAGGCTAGGTTGCATTAGGTTGGGTTAAGTAAGTTTGTGTTAGTTTGGGTTACATTAGGTTGGGTATTGTTAGTTTGGGTTTGGTAAGGGTAGGTTGGGTTAGGTTGGTTAGATTAAGTTGGGTTAGGTTAGGTTGCTTTGATAAGGTTGGGTTGGATTAGGTAGGGTTTATTTAGTTTGGGTTAGGTTAAATTAGATAATATTAGGGTTTGATAGGTTATGTTAGGTGCAAACTAGTATTTCTTAGTGAAAGTTAAACGTAATGCAAAAATGCAACTTAGTGCAAGAAAGAGCAACTTATTGCTAGAAAGAACAACTTAGTGCTAGAAAGTGCAACTAAGTGTAAGAAAGTGTAATTTAGTGCTAAGAAGTGCAACTTAGTGCAAGAAAGTGCAACTTATTGCAAAAAGTGCAACTTAGTTCAAGAAAGTGCAACTGAGTGTAAGAAAGTGCAATTTAACTCTAGGAAGTACAACTTAGTGCAAGAAAGTGCAACTTAGTGCAAGAAGGTGCAACTTAGTGCAAGAAAGTTCAACTTAGTGCAAAAAATGGGTTGTAGAATTTGGTATGTGTTTTGATAGGATTAGGTTAGGTTGGGTTAGGTCTGTTTAGGTTATGTTGTGCTGGGTTGGGTTAAGTCTGGTTAGGTTAAGTTAGGTTGGGTTAGGTTAGGTGTGGTTAGGTTAGTTTGGGTTATGTTATGTTGGGTAGGGTTAGGTTGGGTTAGGTTAGGTTAGGTTGGGTTTTAGCTAAGGTTGGGTAGGTTAGGTTGGGTTAGGTTTGGATGGGTCAGGTTGTGTTTAGTTTAGGTTTGGTTCGGTTGGATTAGGTTGGGTACGGTTAAATTGGGTTAGGTAAGGTTGGGTTAGGTAAGGTTGGGTTAGGTTGGGTTGGCTTAGGTTGGGTTGGCTTAGGTTGGGTTGGCTTAGGTTGGGTTACGTTAGGTTGGGTTACGTTTGGTTGGGTTAGGTTAGGTTGGGTGAGGTTAGTTTGGGTTAGGTTAGGTTGTGTTAGGTTATGTTGTGTTAGGTTATGTTGGATTAGGTTGGGTTAGGTTAGGTTAGGTTGTGTTAGGTTAGGTTAGGTTGTGTTAGGTTAGATTGGGTTAGGTATGATTGTTAGGTTGAGTTGAGTTAGGTTGGGTCAGGTTAGGTATGGTTGGGTTCGGTTGGGTTAGGTTTGGATGGATCAGGTTGTGTTAATTTTGGGTTTGGTTCGGTTGGATTAGGTTGGGTTCGGTTAAGTTGAGTTAGGTTATGTTGGGTTAGGTTTGGTTGGCTTAGGTTGGGTTAGGTTAGGTTTGGTGAGGTTAGTTTGGGTTAGGTTAGGTGGTGTTAGGTTTTAGGATGGATTAGGTTGGGTTATGTTATGTTGGGTTAGGTTAGATTGGGTTAGGTTAGGTTTTGTAGGTTGAGTTGGGTTAGGTTAGGTTAGGTTGGGTTAGGTTAGGATGTGTTGGCTTAGGTTGGGTTAGGTTGGATTAGGTAAGGTTGGGTTAGGTTAGGTTATGTTATGTTAGTTTGGGTTACGTTCGGTAGGTTAAATTGGGTTAGGTTAGGTTGGCTTTGATAAGGTTGGGTTGGATTAGGTTGGGTTGAATTAGGTTGGGTTGGGTTAAATTAGATAATATTAGGGTTTGCTAGGTTATGGTAGGTGCAAACTAGTATTTCTTAGTTAAAGTGCAAAATTATTAAAAAAATGCAAATAGGTGCAAGAAAGTGCAAATTAGTGCAAGTAAGTTGACAATGTGCAGCATGGGTTGGTGAATTTTGTATGTGTTTAAATTGAATTAGGTTAGGTTGAGTAAGGTTAGGTTGGGTTAGGTTAGGTTTGGTTATGTTGGGTAGGGTTAGGTTAGATTGGGTTAGTTTTGTTTAGAATTGGTTGGATTGGTTAGATTGGATTGGTTATGTTGGGTTAGGTTCGGTGGGGTTAGGTTAGGTTGGGTTAGGTTGGGTTGGGTTAGGTTAGGTTAGGTTGGGATAGGTTAGGTTAGGTTAGGTTGGGTTAGATTAGGTTGGGTTAGGTTAAGTTGGGTTAGATTAAGTTGGGTTAGGTTAGGTTTTGTTAGTTTACATTGGGTTACGCTAGGTTGCATTAGGTTGGGTTAAATAAGGTTGTGTTAGTTTGTGTTACATTAGGTTGGGTATTGTTAGTTTGGGTTTGGTAATGTTAGGTTGGGTTAGTTTGGTTACGTTAAGTTGGGTTAGGTTAGGTTGACTTTGATAAGGTTGGGTTGGATTAGGTAGGGTTTATTTAGTTTGGGTTAGGTTAAATTAGATAATATTATTGTTTGCTAGGTTATGTTAGGTGCAAACTAGTATTTCTTAGTGAAAGTTAAACGTAATGCAAAAATGCAACTTAGGGCAAGAAAGAGCAACTTAGTGCTAGAAAGTGCAACTGATTGTAAGAAAGTGCAATTTAGTGCTAGGAAGTGCAACTTAGTGCAAGAAAGTGCAACTAATTGCATAAAAGTGCAACTTAGTTCAAGAAAGTGCAACTGAGTGTAAGAAAGTGCAATTTAGTGCTAGGAAGTGCAACTTAGTGCAATAATGTGCAACTTAGCGCAAGAATGGGTTGTAGAATTTGGTATGTGTTTTGATTGGATTAGGTTAGGTTGTGTTAGGTCTGGTTAGGTTAGGTTGGGTTGGGTTAGATTAGGTGTGGTTAGGTTAGTTTGGGTTATGTTAGGTTGGGTTAGGTTAGGTTGGGTTGGGTTTAGTTTAGGTTGGGTAGGTTAGGATAGGTTCGCTAAGGTTTGGATGGGTCAGGTTGTGTTTTGTTTAGGTTGGGTTCTGTTGGATTAGGTTGGGTTCGGTTAAGTTGGTTTAGGTTAGGTTCTGTTAGGTTAGGTTAGTTTGGGTTAGGTTGGGTTGGCTTAGGTCGGGTTAGGTTGGGTGAGGTTAGTTTGGGTTAGGTTAGGTTGTGTTAGGTTATGTTGTATTAGGTTGGGTTAGGTTGGGTTAGGTTGGGTTAGGTTAGATTGGGTTTTGTAGGTTTAGTTGGGTTAGGTTGGGTATGGTTGGGTTAGGTTGGGTATGGTTGGGTTAGGTTGGGTATGGTTGGGTTAGGTTGGGTATGGTTGGGTTAGGTTGGGTATGGTTGGGTTAGGTTGGGTTGGCTTAGGTTGGGTTGGCTTAGGTTGGGTTAGGTTAGCTTAGGTTGGCCTAGGTTAGGTTATGTTAGGTTAGGTTGAGTTAGGTTTGGTAAGGATGGGTTAGGTTGGGTAGGGTTAGGTTAGATTGGCTTAGGTTGGGTTAGGTTAGGTTTAATTGGTTTGGTTGGATTTGTTAGGTTGGATTGGTTAGGTTGGGTTAGGTTAGGTTATGTTGGTTAGGTTAAGTCGGCTTTGGTAAGTTAGGGTTGGATTATGTAGGGTTGAATTAGTTTGGTTTAGTTTAAATTAGATAATATTAGGTTTTTGCGAGGTTATGTTAGGTGAAAAGTAGTATATCTTAGTGAAAGTGCAACATAATGCAAGAAAATTCAACTTAGTGCATGAAAGTGCAACTAAGAGCAAGAAAATGCAACTTAGTGCAAGAATTTGCAACTTGTAACAAGTAAGTGCACCTTTTTGCAAGAAAATGCAACTTAGTGCAAGAAAGTTAACATAGTGAGAGCATGGGTTGGGGAATTTTGTATGTGTTTAGATTGGATTAGGTTAGGTTGAGTTAGGTTATGTTGAGTTAGGTTAGGTTGGGTTAGGTTAGATTGGGTTAGGTTGCATTAGGTTGGGTTAGGTTGGGTTAGGTTGGATTGGTTAGGTTGGGTTAGGTTAAGTAGGGGTTGGGTTAGGTTCGTTTGGGTTAGGTTATGTTGGGTAGGTTAAGTTGGCTTTGGTAAGGTAGGGTTGGATTATGTACGGTTGAATTAGTTTGGTTTAGTTTAAATTAGATAATATTAGGTTTTTGCTAGGTTATAATAGGTGATAACTAGTATTTTTTAGTGAAAGTGCAACATAATGCAAGAAAATGCAACTTAGTGCATGAAAGTGCAACTAAGTGCAAGAAAGTGCAACTTAGTGCAAGAAATTGCAACTTGGTACAAGTAAGTGCACCTTTTGCAAGAAAATGCAACTTAGTGCAAGAAAGTTAACATAGTGCAAGCATGGGTTGGTGAATTTTGTATGTGTTTAGATTGGATTAGGTTAGGTTGAGTTGAGTTAGGTTGGATTAGGTTAGGTATGGTTGGGTTAGGTATGGTTGGGTTAGGTATGGTTCGGTTAGGTTGGGTTAGGTTTGGATGGGTCAGGTGGTGTTTATTTTAGGTTTGGTTCGGTTGGATTAGGTTGGGTTCGGTTAAGTTGGGTTAGGTTAAGTTAGGTTGGGTAGGGTTAGGTTGGTTTTGCTTAGGTTGGGTTAGGTTAGGTTGGGTGAGGTAAGGTTGGGTTAGGTAAGGTTGGGTTAGGTAAGGTTGGGTTAGGTAAGGTTGGGTTAGGTAAGGTTGGGTTAGGTTAGGTTATGTTGTTTTAGTTTGGGTTAGGTTCGGTACGTTAAATTGGGTTAGGTTAGGTTGGCTTTGATAAGGTTGGGTTGGTTAGGATAGGTTCGCTAAGGTTTGGATGGGTCAGGTTGTGTTTTGTTTAGGTTGGGTTCTGTTGGATTAGGTTGGGTTCGGTTAAGTTGGTTTAGGTTAGGTTCGGTTAGGTTAGGTTAGTTTATGTTAGGTTGGGTTGGCTTAGGTCGGGTTAGGTTGGGTGAGGTTAGTTTGGGTTAGGTAAGTTGTGTTAGGTTATGTTGTATTAGGTTGGGTTAGGTTGGGTTAGGTTGGGTTAGGTTAGATTGGGGTTTGTAGGTTTAGTTGGGTTAGGTTGGGTATGGTTGGGTTAGGTTGGGTATGGTTGGGTTAGGTTGGGTTGGCTTAGGTTGGGTTGGCTTAGGTTGGGTTAGGTTAGCTTAGGTTGGCTTAGGTTATGTTATGTTAGGTTAGGTTGAGTTAGGTTTGGTAAGGATGGGTTAGGTTGGGTAGGGTTAGGTTAGATTGGCTTAGGTTGGGTTAGGTTAGGTTTAATTGGTTTTGTTGGATTTGTTAGGTTGGATTGGTTAGGTTGGGTTAGGTTAGGTTATGTTGGGTAGGTTAAGTTGGCTTTGGTAAGTTAGGGTTGGATTATGTAGGGTTGAATTAGTTTGGTTTAGTTTAAATTAGATAATATTAGGTTTTTGCGAGGTTATGTTAGGTGAAAAGTAGTATATCTTAGTGAAAGTGCAACATAATGCAAGAAATTTCAACTTAGTGCATGAAAGTGCAACTAAGTGCAAGAAAGTTCAACTTAGTGCAAGAATTTGCAACTTGTAACAAGTAAGTGCACCTTTTTGCAAGAAAATGCAACTTAGTGCAAGAAAGTTAACATAGTGTAAGCATGGGTTGGGGAATTTTGTATGTGTTTAGATTGGATTAGGTTAGGTTGAGTTAGGTTATGTTGAGTTAGGTTAGGTTGGGTTAGGTTAGATTGGGTTAGGTTGCATTAGGTTGGGTTAGGTTGGGTTAGGTTAGGTTGGATTGGTTAGGTTGGGTTAGGTTAAGTAGGGGTTGGGTTAGGTTCGTTTGGGTTAGGTTATGTTGGGTAGGTTAAGTTGGCTTTGGTAAGGTAGGGTTGGATTATGTAGGGTTGAATTAGTTTGGTTTAGTTTAAATTAGATAATATTAGGTTTTTGCTAGGTTATAATAGGTGATAACTAGTATTTTTTAGTGAAAGTGCAACATAATGCAAGAAAATGCCACTTAGTGCATGATAGTGCAACTAAGTGCAAGAAAGTGCAACTTAGTGCAAGAAATTGCAACTTGGTACAAGTAAGTGCACCTTTTGCAAGAAAATGCAACTTAGTGCAAGAAAGTTAACATAGTGCAAGCATGGGTTGGTGAATTTTGTATGTGTTTAGATTGGATTAGGTTAGGTTGAGTTAGGTTAGGTTGGGTTAGGTTAGTTTGGGTTAGGTTGTATTAGGTTGGGTTAGGTTAGTTTGGGTTAGGTTGTATTAGGTTGGGTTAGGTTAGGTTGGATTGGTTAGGTTGGGTTAGTTTAGGTTGGATTGGTTAGGTTGGGTTAGTTTAGGTTGGATTGGTTAGGTTGGATTGGTTAGGTTGGGTTAGGTTCGGTTGGGTTAGGTTCGGTTTGGTTAGGTTTGGTTGGGTTAGGATGTGTTAGGTTGGTTTGAGATAGGTTGGGTTAGGTTAGGTTGGGTTTGGTTAGGTTAGGCTATGTTGCATTAGGTAAGTTTAGGCTATGTTGTGTTAGTTTGGGTTAAGATAGGTTGGGTTAAGTTAGTTTGGGTTAGGTTAGTTTAGTTTTGGGTTTGTTGGGTTATTTTTGGTTAGGTTAGGTGGGGTTAGGTGGGGTTAGGTTAGGTGGGGTTAGGTGGGGTTAGGTTGGGTTAGGTTAGGTTTGGTTAGGTTAGGTTGGGTTAAGTTGGGTTAGGTTAGATTGAGTTGTGTTGGGTTAGGTTGGCTTTGATATGGTTGGATTGGATTAGGTATGATTGAATAAGGTTGGGTTAGGTTAAATTAGATAATATTAGGGTTTGCTAGGTTATGTTAGGTGCAAACTAGTATTTCTTAGTGAAAGTGCAACATAATGCAAAAAAACCAACTCAGTGCAAGAAAGTTCAACTAAGTGCAAGAATGTGCAACTTAGTGTTTGTAAGTGCAACTTAATGTAAGAAAGTGCAACTCAGTGCAAGTAAATGCAACTTAGTGCAGGAAAGTGCAACTTAGTGCAAGAAAGTGCAACTTAGTGCCATTAAGTTAACATAGTGCAGGCATGGGTTGGTGAATTTGGTATGTTTTGATTGGATTGGATTAGGTTAGGTTGGGTTAGGTTTGGTTGTGTTAGGTTTGGTTGGGTTAGGTTTGGTTGGGTTAGGTTGGGTTAGATTTGGTTGAGTTAGGTTGGGTTAAGTTGTATTAGGTTAGTTTGTGTGATGTTAGGTTGGGTTATGTTAGGTTTGGTTATGATAGGTTGGGTTTGGTTAGTTTGGGTTAGGTTTGGTTAGGTTTGGTTAGGTTAGGTTGGGTTATGTTAGGTTGGGTTGGGTTATTTTGGGTAGATTAAGTTGGGTAACGTTAGGTTGGCTCTTGATAAGGTTATATGAGGGTTAGGTAGGGTTGAATTAGGTTGGGTTAATTTAAATTAGATATATTAATAGGGTTCGCAAAGTTATGTTAGGTGCAAACTAGTATCTTTTAGTGAAAGTGCAATATAATTCAAGAAATGCTACTTAGTGCAAAAAAGAGAATCTTAAAGTAATAAGTTGTAACTTAGTGCAAGAAAGTGCAACTCAGTGCAACTCCATGCAACTAAGTGCAACTAAGTGCAAGAAAGTGCAACTTAGTGCAAGCAAGTGCAATTAGTGAAGAAAGTCCAACTTATTGCAGGAAAGTGCAACTTAGTGCAAGAAAGTGCAACTTAGTGCAAGAAAGAGCAACTTAGTGCAAGAAAGAGCAATTTAGTGCAAGAAAGTGCAACTTAGTGCAAGAAAATGTCACTTAGTGCAAGAAAGTGTCACTTCGTGCAAGATAGTGTAACTTGTGCAAGAAAGTGCAACTTAGTGCAATATGGGTTTGTGAATTTTTTATGTGTTTTGATTCGATTGGGTAATAATGGTTTAGGTTGGATTAGGTTGGGTTAGGTAAGATTGGGTTAGGTTGGATTATGTTAGGTTGGATTAGGTTAGGTTGGGTTAGGTTAGGTTGGGTTAGGTTAGGTTGGGTTAGGTTAGGTTTGGTTAGGTTAGGTTGGTTTTGGTTAGGTTTGGTTGGGTTTGGTTAGGTTGGGTTAGGTTGGGTTAGGTTAGGATAGTTTAGGTTTTGTTAGGTTGGTTTGTGTTAGTTTGTGTTAGGTTTGGTTAGGTTAGGGTAAGGTTAGGTTAGGTTGGATTAGGTTAGGTGGGGTTAGGTTGGGTTAGGTTGGGTTAGGTTAAGTTGGGTTAGGTTAGGTTGGGTTAGGTTAGGTTGGGTTAGGTTATGTTGGGTTAGGTTAGGTTGGGTTATGTTAGGTTGGGTTAGGTTAGGTTGGGTTAGGTTAGGTTAGGTTGGGTTAGGTTAGGTTAGGTTTGGTTAGTTTACATTAAGTTAGGTTTGGTTAGTTTACATTGTGTTAGGTTAGGTTGGTGTTGTGTTAGGTTGGGGTAAGTTTAAATTGGTTTAGGAAAGGTTGTGTTAGGTTAGGTTGGGTAGGTTATGTTGGCCTTGATAAGATTGGATTAGGTAGGCAGAGTTAATTTGGGTTAGGTAAAATTAGATATTATTAGGGTTCGCCAGGTTATGTTAGGTGCAAACTGGTATTTCTTACTGAAAGTGAAATAAAATGCAAGAAGTGCTACTTAGTGCAAGAAAGTGCAAATTAATGTAAGAAATTGCAACTTACTGCAAGGAAGTGCAACTAAGAGGAACAAAGTGCAACTTAGAGCTAGAAAGTGCAACTTAGTGCAAGAAAGTGTCACTTAGTGCAAGAAAGTGTCACTTTGTGCAAGATAGTGCAACTTGTGCAAGGAAGTGCAACTTAGTGCAATATGGGTTGTGAATTTTTTATGTGTTTTGATCGGATTGGGTAAGGATGGTTTAGGTTGGATTAGGTTGGGTTAGGTTATGTTGGATTAGTTTAGGTATGGTTAGGTTAGGTTGGTAAAGTGTGTTTGGGTTAGTTTGGGTTAGGTTTGGTTAGATTGGGTAAGGTTAGGTAAGGTTGGTTTAAGTTAGGTAAGGTTGGATTAGGTTAGGTGGGGTTAGGTGGGCTTTAGGTTGGGTTAGGTTGGGTCAGGTTGGGTTACGTTGGGTTAGGTTGGGTTAGGTTAGGTATGGTAGGTTAGGTTTGTGTTTTATGTTCGGTTAGGTTAGGTTGGTATAGGAAAGGTTGGGTTAGGATAGGTTGGGTAGGTTATGTTGGCTTTAATAAGATTGGATTGGATTAGGTAGGGTAGAATTAAGTTGGGTTAGGTAAAATTAGATATTATTAGGGTTCGCTAGGTTATGTTAGGTGCAAACTGGTATTTCTTAGTGAAAGTGCAATATAATGCAAGAAATGCTACTTAGTGCAAGAAAGTGCAACTTAAAGTAAGAAATTGACGCTTAGTGTATGAAAGTGCAACATAGGGCATGAAAGTGCAACTGAGTGCAAGAAAGTGCAATGTAGTGCAAGGAAGTGCAACTTAGTGGAAGAAAGTGTAACTTAGTGCAATAAGTGTAACTTAATGCAATCATTGGTTGGTGAATTTGTAATGTGTTTATATTGGATTAGGTTATGTTGAGGTTGATTAGGTTGGGTCAGGTTAGGTTATGTTAGGTTGGGTTAAGTTGGGTTTAGTTTAGGATGGGTTAGGTTGGGTTAGGTTAGGTTCGGTTAGGTTGGGTTGGGTTAGGTTGGGTTAGGTTGGGTTAGGTTAGTTAGGTTAGGTTGGGTAAGGTTAGGTTTTTGATTAGATTAGGTTATGGTGGGTTAGTTTAGGTTGGGTTGGGGTGGGTTTGTTTAAGGGTTAGGTTAGGTTAGGTTAGGTTGGATTAGGTAAGGTTGGGTTACGTTAGGTTGGGTTATGTTAGGTTGGGTTAGGGTAGTTTGGGTAGGGTTAGATTATGTTGGATTGGTTAGGTTGGATTGGTTAGGTTGGGTTAGGTTAGGTTGGGATAGGTTAGGTTGGGTTAGGTTTGGTTGGGTTAGGTTAGGTTGGGTTAGGTTAGGTTTGGTTAGTTTACATTAAGTTAGGTTTGGTTAGTTTACATTGGGTTAGGCTAGGTTGCATTAGGTTGGGTTAAGTTGGGTTGTGTCAGGTTGGGTTACATTAGGTTGGGTATTGTTAGTTTGGGTTTGGTAAGGTTAGGTTGGGTTAGGTTGGATTTGTTAAGTTGGGTTAGGTTAGGTTGACTTTGATAAGGTTGGGTTGGATTAGGTAGGGTTGTGTTACGTTGGGTTAAGTTAGGTTGGGTTAGGTTAGTTTGGGTTAGGTTGGGTTGGGTATGGTTAGGTTAGTTTAGGTAAGATTGGGTTAGGTTACATTGGGTTAGGTTAGGTTGGGTTAGGTAAGGTTGGGTTAGGTTAGGTTAAGTTAGGTTAGTTTGGGTTAGGTTGTGTTTGGTTGAGTTGGGCTATGTTAGGTTGGGTTAAGTTGGGTTAAGTTAGGTTGGGTTAGGTTAGGTTGGGTTAGGTTAGGTTGGGTTAGGTTGGGTTAGGGTGGGTAAGGTGGGGTTAGGTTGGGTTAGGTTGGGTTAGGTTAGGTTAGGTTGGGTTAGGTTAGGTTGGGTTGGGTAAGTTTGGGCTAGGTTTGGTTAGGTTAGATTGGGTTCGGTAGGGTTGGGTATGGTTGGGTTGGGTACAGTTAGGTTTGGTTGGGTTGTGTTAGGTTGGGTTAGGTTAGGTTGGGTTATGTTGGATTAGGTTAGGTTGCGTTAGGTTAGGTTGCATTAGGTTAGGTTGGGTTAGGTTAGGTTGCCTTAAGTTAGGTTGGGTTATGTTAGGTTGGGTTAGGTTAGATTGGGTTGGGTTAGTTTGGGTTAGGATAGGTTTGGTTAGGTTAGATTTGGTTCGATAGGAATGGGTAAGGTTAGGTTGAGTTCGGTTAGGTTTGGTTAGGTTTGGTTTGGTTGGGTTGGGTTAGGTTAAGTTTGGTTGGGTTAGGTTAGGCTATGTTGCATTAACTTAGGTTAGGCTAAGTTGCATTAGGTTGGGTTATGTTAGGTTGGGTTAAGATAGTTTCGGTTAGTATAGGTTGGGTTAGTTTAGGTTGGGTTAGGTTAGGTTTGGGTAGGTTATGTTGGGTTAAGTTGGGTTGGTTTAGTTAGCATTTGGTTAGGTTTTGTCGGGTTAGGTTAGGTTTTGTTGGGCTTGTTTAGGTTGGGTTATGTTAGGTTAGTTGGGGTTAGGTTAGTTGGGGTTAGGTTAGTTGGGGTTAGGTTAGTTGGGGTTAGGTTGGGTTGGGTTAAGTTAGGTTGCGTTAGGTTATGTTAATTTGGGTTAGGTTATGTTGGGTAAGGGTAGGTTGGGTTAGGTTAGATTGGGTTAGGTTGGGTTTGGTAAGGTTAGGTTAGTTTAGGTTAGTTTGGGTTAGGTTACATTGGGTTAGGTTAGGTTGGGTTGGGTTAGATTAAGTTAGGTTAGTTTGGGTTATGTTGGGTTTGGTTGAATTGGGTTAGGTTAGGTTGGGTTAGTTTTGGTTAGGTTAAGTTGGGTTAGGTTAGGTTGGGTTTGGTTAGATTGGGTTGGGTTAGATTGGGTTGGGTTAGGTTAGGTTGGGTAGGGTTTGGTTATGTTGAGTTAGGCTAGGTTGCATTAGGTTGGGTTAAGTTGGGTTACATTAGGTTGGGTTAAGTTAGATTTGGTTAGGTTATGTTGTGTTAGGTTATGTTAGGTTGGGTTAGGTTGGGTTATGTTATGTTGGGTGGGTTAAGTTGGGTTATGTTAGGTTGGCATTGATTAGGTTGGGTTTGATTAGGTAGTATTGAATTAGTTTGGGTTAGGTTAAAGAGGTAATATTAAGGTTTGCTAGGTTATGTAGGTGCAATCTAGTATTTCTTTGTGAAAGTAAAATATAATGCAAGAAAATGCAACTTATTGCAAGAAAGTGCAACTAAGTGCAAGAATGTGCAACTTATTGCATGAAAGTGCAAATTATTGTAAGAAAGCATAACTTAGTGCATGAAAGAGTATTTCAGTGCATGAACGTGCAACTAAGTGCAAGAAAGTGCAACTTAATGCAGGAAAATGCAACTTAATGCAAGAAAATGCAACTTAGTGCAAGAAAGTGCAACTTGTGCAAGAAAGTGCAACTTAGTGCAAGCATGGGTTGGTGAATTTGGTATGTGTTTTGATTTAATTAGGTTAGGTTGGGTTAGGTTGGATTAGGTTAGGTTGGGTTAGGTTGGGTTAGGTTAGGTTGGGTTAGGTTAGGTTAGGTTGGATTAGGTTAGGTTGGGTTTGGTTGGATTAGGTTAGGTTGGGTTAGTTTGGGTTAGGTTGGGTTATGGTTAGTTTGGGTTAGTTTGGGTTAGTTTTGGTTAGGTTGGGTTAGGTTAGGTTTTGGTTGGGTTAGGTTAGGTTTGATTGGGTTGGTTTAGGTAAGGTTAGTGTGGGTTAGGTTGGGTTGGGTTGGTTAGGTTAGAATGGGTTAGGTTAGATTGGGCAGATTATGTTGGATTAGGTTATGTTGGGAATATTATGTTGTGTTAGGTTAGGTTGGCTTTGATAAGGTGTGAATGGAATAGGTAGGGTTGAATAAGGTTGGGTAAGGTTAAATAAGATATTAGGTTTCGCTAGGTTATGTTATGTGAAAACTATTATTTCTTAGTGAAAGTGCAATATATAGCAGGAAATGCTACTTAGTGCAAGAAAGTGCATCTTAAAGTAAGAAATTGCAACTTAGTGCAGTAAGTGCAACTTAGTGTAAGTGCAACTTAGTGCATTAAAGTGCAACTTAGTGCCAGATAGTGCATCTTAGTGCAAGCATGGGTTGGTAAACTTGGTATGTTAGGTTGAGTTAGGTTAGGTTTGGCCAGGTTGGGTTAGGTTAGGCTGGGTTAGGTTAGGTTTAGTTTAGGTTTGGTTAGGTTGCGTTAGGTTAGGTTTGGTTGGGTTAGGTTAGATGGGTTGGGTTGGTTTCGGTTAGATTGGGTTGTGTTGGGTTGTGTTAGGTTTGGTTAGGTTAGTTTGGGTTAGGTTAGGTTGGGTTAGGTTAGGTTGGTTTAGGTTAGGTTGGTTTAGGTTAGGTTAGGTTGGGTTAGGTTAGGTTGGGTTAGGTTAGGTCGGGTTAGGTAGGGTTAGGTTAGGCTAGGTTGCATTAGGTTAGGTTAGTCTAGGTTGCATTAGGTTAGGTTAGTCTAGGTTGCATTAGGTTAGGTTAGTTAGGTTGGGTTAGGTTTGGTGAGGTTAGGTTGGGTTAGGTTAGGTTTGGTTTGTTAGGTTAGGTTAGCTTAGGTTGGGTAGGTTAAATTGGAATTAGGTTAGGTTGTCTTTGGGATGGTTAAATTAGGTTGGGTTAGATTAAATTAGGTAATATTAGGTGTTGCTTGGTTATGTTAGGTGCAAACTAGTAGTTCTTAGTGAAAGTGCAGTTTAATGCATGAAACTGCAACTTAGTGCAAGAATGTGCAACTTAGTGCAAGAATGTGAAACTCAGAGCAAGTAAGTGCAAGTTATTGTAAGAAAGTGCAACTTAGTGCAAGTAAGTACAACTTAGTGCACGAAAGTGCAACTTAGTGCAAGTAAGTGCAACTTAGTGCAAGAAAGTGCAGCTTAGTGCAAGAAAGTTAACATAGTACAAGCATGGGTTGGTGAATTTGTTATGTGTTTAGATTGGATTAGGTTAGGATGAGTCAGGTTAGGTTGGGTTAGGTTAGGTTAGGATAGGTTAGGATAGGTTAGGTTGGGTTAGGTTAGGTTAGGTTGGGTTAGGTTGGGTTAGGTTGGGTTAAGTTTGGTTAGGTTATTTTGGGTTAGGTTAGGTTTAGTTAGGTTAGATTGGTTTCGGTAGGTTTGGGTAAGGTTAGGTTGGGTTCGGTTAGGTTTGGTTGGGTTGGGTTAGGTTGGGTTAGGTAAGGTGGGGTTAGTTTTGGTTAGGTTGGGTTAGGTTAGGTTGTGTTAGTTTAGGTTAGTTTGGGTTAGGTTAGGTTTGGTCTGGGTTAGGTTAGGCTAGGTTGCATTAGGTTAGTTTAGGCAAGGTTGCATTAGGTTGGGTTAAGTTAGGTTGGGTCAGGTTAGGTTTGGTAAGGTTAGGTTGGGTAAGGTTAGGTTGGGTTAGGTTAGGTTGGGTTAGGTTAGGTTAGGTAATGTGGGGTTGGGTAATGTTATGTTGGATTAGGTTAGGTTAGGTTACATTGGGTTAGGTTAGGTTGGGTAAGGTTAGGTTAAGTTAGGTTAGTTTGGGTTAGGTTGGGTTGGGTTAGGTTAGATTGGGTTAGGGTGGGTTAGTTTAGGTTGGGTGTGGTTAGGTTGGTTTATGTTAGGTTGGGTTATGTAAGGTTAGGTTAGGTTAGTTTGGGTTGAGTTAGTTTGGGTTAGGTTAGGTTTGGTTAGGTTAGATTTGGTTCGATAGTAATGGGTAAGGTTAGGTTGGGTTCGGTTAGGTTTGGTTAGGGTGGGTTTGGTTAGGTTAGGTTTGGTTGGGTTAGGTTAGGCTAGGTTGCATTAGGTTGGGTTATGTTATGTTGGGTTATGTTAGGTTGGGTTAAGTTAGGTTGCTTTAGGTTGGGTTAGGTTAGGTTGGGTTAGGTTATGTTGGGTTAAGTTGGGTTGGTTTAATTTGCATTTGGTTAGGTTTGGTTGGGTTAGGTTTTGTTGGGCTGGTTTAGGTTGGGTTAGGTTAGGTTAGTTGGGGTTAGGTTTGTTGGGTTTAGGTTAGGTGGGGTTAGGTTAGTTGAGTTTAGGTTAGTTGGGGTTAGGTTAGTTGGGGTTAGGTGGGGTTGGGTAAAGTTAGGTTGCGTTAGGTTAGGTTGGGTTAGGTTATGTTGGGTTAGGTTATGTTGGGTCAGGTTAGGTTAGGTTAGCTTAGCTTGGGTTAAGTTGGGTTTGGTAAGGTTAGGTTAGTTTAGGTTAGTTTGGGTTAGGTTACATTATGTTAGGTTGGGTTAGGTTAGGTTAAGGTTGGTTAGATTGGGTTATGTTGGGTTTGGTTGAATTGGGTTATGTTAGGTTGGGTTAGGTTGGGTTAGGTTAAGTTGGGTTAGGTTAGGTTTGGTTAGATTGGTTTGGGTTAGGTTAGGTTGGGTTAGGTTAGGTTAAGTTAGGATAAGTTAGGATAGTTTGGGTTAGATTGTGTTAGGTTGGGTTGCATTAGGTTAGGTTGGGTTAGGTTAGGTTGGTTTAGATTAGGTTGGGTTTGGTTAGGTTGGGTTCGGTTAGGTTGGTTTGGGTTTGGTTAGGTTAAGGTAGGTTTGGTTTCCGTAGGCAGGATTATTTTTTGGTTAGGTTGGGTAGGTTAAATTTGGTTAGGTAAGGTTTGGTTTTGATAAGGTTGGATTGTATTAGGTAGGGTTGCATTAGGTTGAGTTAGGTTAAATTAGATAATATTAGGGTTTGCTAGGTTATGTTAGGTGCAAACTAGTATTTCTTAGTGAAAGTGCAACATTATGCAAAAAAATCAACTTAGTACAAGAAAGTGCAACTTATTGCAAGAAAGTGCCTCTGAGTGCATGAAAGTGCATCTTATTGCAAGAAAGTGCAACTTAGTGCAAGAAAGTATAACTTATAGCATGAAAGTGCAACTCAGTGCAAGAAAGTGCAACTTAGTGCAAGAAAGTGCAACTTTGTGCATGAAAGGGCAACTTTGTGCATGAAAGTGCAACTTTGTTCATGAAAGTGCAACTTAGTGCATGAAAGTGCAACTTAGTGCAATAAAGTGCAACTTAGTGCAAGAAAGTGTAACTTAGTGCAAGAATGTGCAACTTAACACAAAGAAGTGCACCATAGTGCAAATATAGGTTAATGAATTTGGTATGTTTTTAGATTGGATTAGGTTAGGTTGAGTTAGGTTAGGTTGGGTCAGGTTGGGTTAGGTTAGGTTGCATTAGGTTGGGTTAGGTTAGGTGAGGTTAGGTTGGGTTAAGTTGGGTTAGGTTAGGTTTTGGTTTATTTAAGGTTAGGTTAGGTTGGGTTATGTTAGGTAGGTTAAGTTGGGTTAGGTTAGGTTGGATTTGATAATGTCGGGTTGGATTAGGTAGAGTTGAATTAGGTTGGAATGGGTTGAAGTAGATAATATTAGGGTTTGCTAGGTTATGTTAGGTGCAAACTAGTATTTTTTAGCGAAAGTGCAATATTATGCAAAAAATGATACTTAATGCAAGAAAGTGCAACTTAGTGCAAGAAAGTGCAACTTAGTGCAGGAAAGTACAACTTATTGCAAGAAAGTGCAACTTATTGCAAGGAAGTGCAACTTTGTGCAAGAAAGTCCAATTTATTGCAAGAAAGTGAAACTTAATGCAATCATGGGTTGGTGAATTTGGTATATGTTTAGTTTGGTTTAGGTTAGTTTGAATTAGGTTAGGTTGGGTTAGGTTGAGTTAGGTTAGGATGGGTTAGGCAAGGTTGGATTATGTTTGGGTTAGGTTAGGTTGGGTTGAGTTAGGTTGTGTTGGGTTTGGTTGGGTTAGGTTAGGCTAGGTTGCGTTAGGTAAGTTTAGGCTGGGTTGTGTTGTGTTGGGTTAAATTAGGTTGGGTTAAGTTAGATTGGGTTAAATAACATTGGGTTAGGTTAGGTCAGTTGAGGTTAGGTTGGGTTAGGTTAGGTTTGTTAGGTTAAGCTGGGTTACGTTAAGCTGGGTTAGGTTAGGTTAGCTTTGATAAGGTTTGGTTGATAAGTAGGGTTGAATTAGGTTGGGTTAGGTTAAATGAGATAATATTAGGTTTTGCTAGGTTATGTTAGGTTCAAACTAGTATTTCTTAGTGAAATTGCAACATAATGCAAGAAAAAGCAATTTAGTGCAAGAAAGTGCAACTTAGTACAAGAATGTGCAACTTTGTGCATCAAAGTGCAACTAAGTACATGAAAGTGCAACTAAGTGTAAAAAAGTGCAACTTAGTGCAAAAAAGTGCAACTTGTGCAAGAAAGTGCAATTTAGTGCAAGCATGGGTTGGTGAATTAGGAATGTGTTTTGATTTGGTTAGGTTGGGTTAGGTTGGGTTAGGTTAGGTTGGGTAAGGTTGGGTTAGGTTGGGTTAGGTTGGGTTAGGTTGGGTTAGGTTGGGTTAGTTTGGTTTTGGTTTGGTTATGTTAGGTTGGGTTAGGTAAGGTTTGTTTGGGTTGGGTTGTGTTAGGTGGGGTTAGGTTGTGTTAGGTTGTGTTAGGTTAGGTGGGGTTAGGTTGGGTTATGTTGGGTTATGTTAGGTTGGGTTAGGTTAGGTTAAGTTGGGTTAGGTTAGGTTAAGTTGGGTTAGGTTAGGTTGGGTTGTGTTGGGTTCGGTTGGGTTGGGTTGGGTAGGTTAAATTGGGTTAGGTTGGCTTTGATAAGGTTGGATTGGATTAGGTAGTGTTGAATTAGGTTGGGTTAGGTTAAATTAGATATTATTAGGGTTTGTTAGGTTATGTTAGGTGCAAATTAGTATTTCTTATTGAAAGTGCAATATAATGCAAGAAATACTACTTAGTGCAAGAAACTGCAAATTAAAGTAAGAAATTGCAACTTAGTGCAAGAAAGTGCAACTCAGTGCAAGAAATTGCAACTTAGTGCAAGAAAGTGCATTTTAGTGCAAGAAAGTGCAACATAGTGCAAGAAAGTGCAATGTAGTGCCAGAAAGTGCAACTTATTGCAAGGAAGTGCAACTTAGTGCAAGAAATTGCAACTTAGTGCAAGAAATTGCAACTTAGTGCAAGAAAGTGCAACTTAGTGAACAAAAATTGCAACTTAGTGAACAAAAATTGCAACTTAGTGAAAAAAATTGCAACTTATGCAAGAAAGTGCAACTTAGTGCAAGCATGGGTTGGTGAATTTGGTATGTGTTTTGATTTAATTAGGTTAGGTTGGGTTAGGTTGGATTAGGTTAGGTTAGGTTGGGTTAGGTTAGGTTGGGTTATGTTAGGTTGGTTTAGGTTTGGTTAGGTTGGGTTAGGTTTGGTTGGGTTATGTTGGGTATGGTAAGTTTGGGTTAGTTTTGGTTAGGTTAGTTTGGGTTAGATTAGGTTTTGTTAGGTTGGTTTTGGTTAGGTTAGTTTGGGTTAGGTTAGGTTGCATTGGTTTGGTTAGGTTAGGTTGGGTTAGGTTAGATTGGGTTAGATTAGTTTGTGTTAGGTTAGGTTGGGAATATTAAGTTGTGTTAGGTTAGTTTGGCTTTGATAAGGTGTGATTGGAATAGGTAGGGTTGAATTAGGTTGGGTTAGTTTAAATAAGATATTAGGTTTCGCTAGGTTATGTTATGTGAAAACTATTATTTCTTAGTGAAAGTGCAATATAATGCAAGAAATGCTACTTAGTGCAAGAAAGTGCAACTTAAAGTAAGAAATTGCAACTTAGTGCAAGAAAGTGCAACTTAGTGCATGAAAGTGCATCTTAGTGCAAGAAAGTTCAACTTAGTGCAAGAAAGTGCATCTTAGTGAAAGAAAGTGTAACTTAGTGCATTAAAGTGCAACTTAGTGCAATAAAGTGCAACTTAGTGCAAGCATGGGTTGGTAAACTTGGTATGTGTTTAGATTGGATTAGGATAGGTTGAGTTAGGTTAGGTTTGGCCAGGTTGGGTTTGGTTAGGCTGGGTTAGGTTGGGTTTAGTTTAGGTTTGGTTAGGTTGGGTTAGTTTTGGTTTTGTTTTTTTTTGGTTAGGTTGGGTTTGGTTTGGTTAGGTAGGGTTAGGTGTGTAAATTTGGGTTAGTTTAGGTTTTGTTATGTTGGGTTAGGTTAGATGTGTTGGGTTGGGTTAGTTTGGGTTAAGTTATGTTGGGTTAGGTTGGGTTAGGTTAGGTTGGGTTAGGTTAGGTAGGGTTAGGTTAGGTTTTATTAGTTTAGGTTGGGTTAGCTTAGGTTGGGTTGGTTTAGGTTGGGTTGGTTTAGGTTGGGTTGGTTTAGGTTGGGTTTGTTTAGGTTGGGTTGGTTTAGGTTAGGTTGGTTTAGGTTGGTTTAGGTTATGTTGGGTTAGGTTGGTTTAGGTTATGTTGGGTTAGGTTATGTTGGGTTAGGTTATGTTGGGCTAGGTTATGTTGGGATAGGTTATGTTGGGTTAGGTTTTGTTGGGTTAGGTTAGGTTGGATTACATTAGGTTGGACTAAGTTAGTTTAGGTTGGACTAGGCTGAGGTGGTTAGGTTGGGTTAGGTTATGTTGGCTAATATTAGTTTTTGTTAGGTTTTATTATGTTGGGTACAAATTAGTAATTTTTAGTGAAAGTACAACTTGGTGCAAGTAAGTGCAATAAAGTGTAACTTAAAGCAATAAAGTGCTACATAGTTGGGTAAGGTTAGGTTGGGTTAGGTTAGGCTGGGTTAGTTTGGAATAGGTTGGGTTAGGTTGGGTTTGGTTAGGTAAGGTTGGGTTAGTTTAGGTTGGGTTGGGTTAGGTTGGGTTAGGTTAGGTTAGGTTAGGTTGGGTTAGGTTAGGTTCGGATTAGGTTATGTTGGGTTAGGCTAGGTTGCATTAGGTTGGGTTCGGTTAGGTTGGGTTCGGTTAGGTTGGGTTAGATTAGGTTAGTTTGGGTTAGGTTGCGTTAGGTTAGTTTGGGTAGGTTAGTTTGGGTAGGTTAAGTTGAGTTAGGTTAGGTTGGGTTAGGTTGGGTTAGGTAAGGTTGGGTTAGGTTGGGTTTGGTTGGGTTAGGTTAGGTTGGGTTAGGTTGGGTTAGGTTAGGTTGGGTTAGGTTAGGTTAGGTTGGGTTAGGTTAGGTTGTGTTAGTTTAGGTTCGCTTAGGTTGGGTTAGGTTGGGTTAAGTAGGGTTAGGTTAGGTTGGGTTAGGTTAGGTTTGGTTGGGTTGGCTAGGTAAGTTTGGGTTAGTTTAGGTTGGTTTAGGTTATGTTATGTTGGGTTACATTATATTGGGATAGGTTAAGTAAGTTTGGGTTGGGTTAGGTTTGGTTGGGTTAGGCTAGTTTGTGTTATTTTGGGTTCAGTTAGGTTGAGTTAGGTTAGGTTGGGTTAGGTTAGATTAGGTTGGGTTAGGTTAGGTTGGGTTAGGTTATGTTGGGTTAGGTTAGGTTGGGTTAGGTTGGGTATGGTTAGGTTATGTTGGGTTGTGTTATGTTGGGTTAGGGAAGGTTGGTTTCGGTTAGGTTGGGTTAGTTTGGGTTCGGTTAGATTGGGTTAGGTTACTTAAGATTGTGTTTGGTTAGGTTAGGTTGGGTTAGGTTAGGTTGGTTTAGGTTACGTTAGGTTGTGTTGGGTAAGGTTAGGTTAGGTTGGGTTGGGTTAGGTTAGGTTGGTTCAGGTTGGGTTGGTTTAGGTTAGGCTAGGTTGGGTTAGGTTATGTTAGGCTAAGTTGCATTAGGTGTGGTTATTTTAGGTTGGGTTAAGTTAGGATTGGTTAGGTTAGGTTGGGTTAGGTTAGGTTGGGTTAGGTTAGTTTTGGGTAGATTAAGTTGGTTTAGGTTAGGTTGGCTTTGGTAAGGTTGGGTTTTGGATTAGTTAGGGTTGAATTAGGTTGGGTTAGGTTAAATGAGATAATATTAGGTTTTGCTAGGTTATGTTAGGTGCAAACTAGTATTTCTTAGTGAAATTGCAACATAATTCAAGAAAATGCAACTTAGTGCAAGAAAGTGCAACTTAATGTAAGAATATGCAACTTAGTGTGCAAGAAAGTGCAACTTATTGTAAGAAAGTGCCACTTAGTGCATGAAAGTATAACTTAGTGCATGAAAGTGCAACTTAGTACAACTTAGTTTATGGAAGTGCAACTTGGTGCAATAATGTGTAACAGTGCAAGCATTGGTTGCTGAATTTTGTATGTGTTTTGATTTGATTAGATTAAGTTGAATTAGGTTAGTTTGGGTTAGGTTAGTTTGGGTTATGTTAGGTTGGGTTAGGTTAAGTTGGGTTAGGTTAGGTTGGGTTAGGTTATGTTGGGTTAGGTTAGGTAAGGTTAGGTTGGGTTAGGTTAGGTTGGGTTAGGTTAGGTGGTGTTAGGTTGAGTTAGGTTAGGTTGGGTTGGGTTAGGTTGGGTTGGGTTAGGTTGGGTTGGTTTAGGTTAGGTTGGTTTAGGTTATGTTGAGTTAGGCTAGGTTGGGCTAAGTTAGTTCAGGTTGGGCTAGGTTGAGGTGGTTAGGTTGGGTTAGGTTATGTTGGATAATATTAGTTTTTGTTAGGTTTTATTATGTTGGGTACATTCTAGTAATTCTTAGTGAAAGTACAACTTAATGCCAGAAAGTGCAATAAAGTGTAACTTGAAGCAATAAAGTGCTACTTAGTTCAATTTTGTGCAACTTAGTAGAAGAAAGTTCAACTTAGTTCAAGAAAGTGCAACTTAGTGCAATATTGCGCAACTTATTGCAAGAAAGTGCATAATTTTCTTAGGTTATTGTTTGTGGTTCGGGAATTGTGCCAAACATGACAAACTAAAAATAATGCCTGAAGTTTTGACCCTACATTTAATACCCTTTATTAGTAAATTATATTTGTTGGTATCTACAGAATCAGAAGTTTTTGAACAAAAACATATCAATTTTCCTTTCTCGAATAAGGTGTCATGTACGAAAAAAAAAAAAAAAAATAGTTTGCTTTCTGGTACACTTGCACTGTAAAATTCATTTTGTGGAATAAAACACAACATTTGGATATTTGTATTTGAAAAGTTTCAGTGAAGTTTCTACCTTTCCCTTTTCATGCGATGGGTTTCCATCCAAACCCACCATTTTATCGCATATCGTCATTAAAAATGCTCTTAAGTCCTGTGTTTTGCACCTAAGATACACAGCCTACAGCATAGGCAATAATGCATTCATGTGTTTATTTTGTTGTCTTCCTTGAATTGTTGAAGGTGCACGTTCAACGTTATCTACATGTAACTCACGATACCATTGTTCCGGGAACTCTATCGCTGTAGCCTAATTTGTGATTTGAAAGTAAACTAGGAGTCCTCTACTATTGCAACAAGAGGAACTTCTTTGTTAGACAGGTAACATTACTCAATAAACCATCTTCAGATGTTCGAAAATCCGTACGGTAAAAAAGTTATACGCAATTAGAGGGTGGTCACCCCTGCTATTTTCATAAGGGCGGAAGGTTTCAACCAACATTTTCTGTTGGTTTGCAGATCTCAATAGCATTAAGCAATGCTGAAAATATTGTATTTTTATGTCAATTAGTTTCCGATATTTTGGAAAATACTGTTTTAAAATTCTATGTTCAGAGGCCCATTACTCCCTTAACGTTGCGTTTAGGTGAAACGTGCAAAATATGTCTTCGTCATAGTTTTTCGTGAGGAACACATATGCGGAGTTTGTCCCCCTATTTAAGAAACATCCTGTATATAATTATGGTGTTAATCTACTGCAAATATGTGTACAGTATATATATATATATATATATATATATATATATATATATATATATGTGCTAACTGTTTAAAGCTCCCCGCAGTGACACTGGGGACTCCGAGACAAGTGATTCGACATAGGACATGTAGGGTCCAAACGGACGGAAAGGCCCGAAAATTCGCCTTCAAGTTTCCATGACGTCACATCCGGTGTGTCCGCTTCAGGCGCGTACGAACGAGTATTCAAAGGAGTTCCTTCGATCCAACCTGTCTCTGTGGCTCAGTGTCTGCATCAGAACCTTGTAAACTTGCGGTCCGAGGTTCGTGTCCCAGTATCGACAATTTGTTGTCAACGTTATTTTTTGCAATTTTAACTCACTTCAAGTGTTATTTCTTTGTAACCCTTTGCTGCATAATTTATTTTATTTTGTTTTAGCTGTGTTCTACATTTTTTGTTTACAGCCCCATTAGTTTGTATTTGTTTTATGTTATGTTCGATAAAGTTGTTAGCAAAGACGAGCTGTTGGCTCGGTGTGCACTTTTGCGGACAAGTTTGTATCAGTTGTTCTCTATCATGAAGCTTACGGGGACATTGTTATGATATTTTAATCAGTTAGTCTGCATGTAATAAATTAAGGAATAGGTCGTGCATGTGGAGTGTGGTATTGTCTTTTGAGGGCCTTCAACTTTTTACGATTCAATCTTTGAATTTGCAGTAGTTAATTTAAAGTACCAGCATTTCTGTCTTATTTATTATTATGGCCTCAGGGATAGACATCCGCTGGGAGAGTCACCTAAACACCAGCTTGTCTACATTTGCAAAGTTCATTGTTGGCCTCATGCCACGTTTTCGCTGCTTATGTCATAGCCTCGAGCAAGTACGAAGCTTGGACTATGGTGGCTGTGCTCTAGAGCAATTGTAAAATAAACCACTCTATCCAGTTCATCAGACATGCGAGTTTTATTCACGTAAAAATGGTTTCACCCTCTTCTGGCTGTGTGAGTGTCTGACAGCATCAATAAAAGACCACCGGTGTGCCGGGACGACACACACCACCACCATCGGAGACTGCCAGACAGACCTGCAGTAGCTGGAGGCAGGGATGTTAGATGGTAACTTCAAAATCCTGGTACTGACACCACAAAAAAGCTGGTACTTTAAACGAAAACCTGGTACATAGCAAAAAAAATTCGCAAGTGCTTACAGGCATGAAAAAATATGAAGTACTAAAACATGCCTTAAGTATTTTAAGAAAAAAAAATGTATTGAAAATGTTTAAAGAATACTCTTAATTAACAGAAAATCAGATGTTCGGTCCACCAAAGCTTGAATGATGCAATAACTTGCAATAACTACATGCACAGATTCACGTTCTGAATTCAGAAGAATTATCGTGCCAAAAAAATTTTTGTTTGGAAAGGTTGTGCTGAAAATACTGTTTAATGATGGATTTTAATACAATCAAATGCAAAATTCTGAAATCCTGGTACTTTTGCGTACCAGGACGAAAGTGTCCTGGTACATGGTACAGCACCCTGAAAACTGGTACGTGTACCAGGATACTTATATGTCTAACATCCCTGGCTGGAGGGCCAGGTTCAGGGCCAGTAGGTTGGCGACCCACTTCAATCACCAATGTTAGGTAACCTGTGGTCGGGCATGAACCTTATCCTCAGTGAATCTACCCCGGTCGTAATTCCCAGCCGCATAATAGTCACCCATCAAAATAACAAAATTGTTTGCTTAGTTGATAAACAACAATTTGTTAATTAATGGAATGTAGTGATTACTGTAGTTGAGAGTTTAAAAATATCACAGAATGCAATGTTAAGCTCTAGAACCCATATGCATTCATCACTAATTAAAATAATGCGAAATTTGTACATCATATGTAACTTCTTGTACCACAAGTGAATTATTACTATAGCCTGCAGATCCAATGAAGTGAACAATGTACGTACAGTTCCTAAGTATGAATAAGGTTAATTCTACTATAGGTAGAAATATCAGTGTTAAAAGTTTGTCTGAAGGAAAATGTTTACAGCTGGAGCGCTGGTATCGCTAATGTGTGCTAAAGTGACCAATCAAGGAGCTTTCTTGAATTTTAAATTGCGTAAAGTTAATAATTTAAAACGTGAAATCGGTGTATCATTAATCATAAAATAAAATTAATTATTTTTTTTTCATTTACAAGGCTATTTAAATTTAATTTTACCCAAGTTTCATATTTTTCTTGTCCCTTTGCGATAGCAGCGAGTCTAGTGGCAGAAATTTTCCTTATGCCAAACTCTTCCACAAGAAAACCATTTCCTTTCTAACTATAACCAGAAAAATTATAGTCAACCTAACAATCAATAATAGTTATAATAATAACAATAATAATAACTAATAATAATGAAAATGCTGACCCACTTCTTTTTTATGGCTAAATGAAAACTTAGGCCAAGTGTAAGTCCGGTGATAGCGAAAAGTGAGTTATGAAAATGAGGTTGCCTGTAAACATATGACTGTCGACGTGTTTCTTTAGCGTGATATTACAGGAAAAATAATTTATAGCAAGGAAATTTGAGTTTGTTACGAAATTACAAAATATACTGAAATATTATATTTATACTGCTGTGTTGGATCGCGAATGTTGTTGGTAAAATACATTTGTTTACTAGTGTCATGATGCAAGTGTCACTTATTTTATTTTGCTATTTTGTTAATTTTGTGAACTTTGTTTATTTATCTTGAATATGTAGAGGATTCGTATAGTATCTATTTACAATTTTTTTGCCCTCGTCGTCACCACTGCGTGCTTTTATCGTAGTTTTCTTATGTTGTTGAAATCGGGGCATCAACACCAGACAGCTGTGTATAGTGTCCTGTCGAAAACAGAAAACAGATCTTCGCCTTGAATCTGACTTTGTCAAGTGTGCATTTTTTTAAAATGTAAAGCAAACATTCGACAGCTACATGAATATGTGGCTGTTTAAATTTCTTTTCTTCGGAACAAGTTGATAGACTGCTTCGACACATTGTTCTAAAATTATCAGAAATTTCAAGCTTATAGCCAGATAGATATTTTTTGGGGTAGTTGTACATTTGACGAAGTCTTATTTCTTTGATTTGTTTTATTTATTGCTTCAAGTTCTTAGAGCCCTTGATGTGGAGCTTGTTACTGGATTCTTATGTAGGCTATTTGACTTAGTAACATTAGTTTTAACCTTTTGCAGTATGTTAGATTAGATTAGGTTAGTTTAGGTTAGGTACCTAACTTAATGTTAGGTCAAGTTAGGTTAGGTTACCGAACCTATTTTAACGTGAACTAACCTACAGAATTATTTTTTGCGAAGGACTACTTCTTACCACTGTAAAACAATTTTTCATCGGTAAACTATGTCTCTAAAATCAATAGTTTGGACAGAGTAAAATATGAAAAGGTCTTTTATTGTAAGTCAGGAAAGTCAGGTTTAGGTTCATCAGATAATTATGTATATGTGAAGTGTGCTGCTTGAGTCTAGCAACATACATATTTGAATTTGCTTTTTACACATTAAGTTATAGAAAAGAGTGTATTTCAAACTGGTTTGTATCTTCATGTTTGCTTAAAGATTATTTGAAGTTATCTGACAAGATATTTATGGTGTTTAACATTGTAGACTGTAGATAGATAAAATATTTTTAGAATACAAGCTAAGCAGATTTCATCTAGCAGTGGTGTAACAGGGAAATTCACTAGGAACATTCTTTTTAGTAATGCAAATGACATTGGTTTTGGGGTGGGTGGCAAAACATGATTGTTCGCTAATCACTGCATTTTGTATGCAGTGGTGGGTGGAAGGAACAAATTGCAGAATTACGTAGGTAGGATACAATTGTGGACTGTAGAAAACAAAATTAAAATTATTGTGAGGAAGGCAAAGATTGTTAGCTCTATGAAAAAGAAAGTTAGGATTTCTGTAGAATACAAATGGGATAGGCAGGATGTAGAGGACAGTTCAAAATTGAAGTAGGCACAAAGTTGGGCAGCGAGGTGGGTGAAGGATAAATGGGGAACGTAAGGGCAGGCTGGTGACGAAGGGAACTTTCGACCATCAGTGATGTTGATAGAATTGGGTTGGGACTCCTTGAAAGTATAGAGAAGAGTAGAAAGGCTTGTAAAATATCCAGAAAGTTGACTTGAGGATGAGGATGGGAGGAGTTACGCTGCCGATTAACTAAGGTGAAGTATAGAGGAAGAGGGAATAACAATGAGAAAAGTTAGAGGATGAGGACCAGAACGGAACAGAGTTTGTAGTCAATGTATAAGAGGTCGTTGAAGGAATGGAATTGACTTTCGGAGTTGGGAAAGGTGAATGGGATTTGAAAGTTTAGGAGGGTTTGGTAAGTGAATGAGGAAGCAGTTACAGCTTGCCAGAGTGCCTTTGCCCAATTGAGAGTGATGTTATTGTAATTGTTGTTATAATAATAACAATAATAGTAATAAAAATTATATTGAATGTATTGGTAAATACTTCTATTATTGTTTAAGTTTACACATATTGACGAGAGCAAATTGGCAACAAATAAGTTAAGTAAATATTTGACAGGAAATAAGTTAAGTGAATGAAATCGAAGCAAAACTCGGGGCTGTAGTGGCCGAGAGGTCAGACCTCTCGCCTCCCACCTAGGCGATCCGGGTTCGATTCCCGGCGGGGTCGGTCCCCGTATTTTCGTATGTGGGAAGATGCCGCTGTTCGGCGGGTTTTTTCAGGGATCTCCCGTTTGCCCCGTCCATTCATCCCGGCGCTGCTCCATACTCACCTCATGTCACCCTTCACCAGCGCTAAAGACCTCTATGTTAAGCGCTGACCAAAACCTCTCACTCACTCAAAGCAAAACTCATAAAATGTGTATTTTATGAAAATATTAGAGCTGTATGTTTCTATAGATATTGAAAGTTCATCTTCTTGAAAGTGTTAGCCTACTTACTGTAGTAGGAAAACAAATTACGCCTACTGTTATTTGGTTGAAGGCAATAGTAATAGTTTCCAGGCTTTTATCCAAGTGTAACTTATTTGCCTTTACATAAATATATATATTTGAATATTTCCAATAGACCATATAATAAAATATTACATTAATGATAAACAAACTTGAAATTTCATGGTTCAGAATGTGTGGTGGTCAAGTTAATAAAAAATAATTATTTTGAAAAATATTGCTCTATGCTGCAGTGTAGGTGTGTGTGCCTTTGTCCTAAGTAGGCTATAAATTGCCATTTTTAGCTGCATTGTCTTAAAACATGCTTACTGTGTTCTTACAGAACTTGTAAAAATTATAAACTGTGTTTATTTCAATACCAACTACACACTAATTAAATTACAGTGCGACTGTTTAAAAGTTCTGTTGTTATGCATTAAATGCCTTATGCTCTAATGCCGCAGGTAAACTTAGTCAATAAGACTTAGTATATCTCATCAGTTTGAATAGGAATTTCTAATGTATCACATCTTCTTTTTCCTTTGCAGAAGTCTGATTTGGGGAAATGAGACATCTGTGCATCTGTTTAGTGGTGTTTACAATTGGCCTCATCTGGCTGGATTGCACATTGGTGACTGTCCCGTTTGTTGATGAGTGGAAGTCACTTCACGTAGGCTGAGGTAGTGTGGACTCTGTGTCGTGGATAATGCCCCGCGACAATGACGCAAACTCGGAAGATAGAGCCGGGCCATCCACTGAACCCACTGGCCCACTCCCAGTCCTGGAGAACCTGGCGGCAGGGGCAAACAATACCAACAACAATAACAGGACACGTAACAACAACAACCAGAATCCGCTCATCATCGTACGAGACAGGCTGTTTCATGCTCTCTTCTTTAAAGCTGCACTCACTTATGCCAGGATCTTTCCTCGCCCCGTCAGACGAGTCCTTGAGTTTGTGGTCCTCCTGAAGGTATGTAACTTAATAGCTGCTCAGTTATTTGTAAATCTGTAACATTTGACAAGTTTCCCTTGATGAAGTAGGTTTAGTGTATATTTTATATTTATCGACAATCCGGCCTATCTTACATGATTCTTTTTGTACTTATGGTTTCAAACTTTAGTATGTAGCGTAAGTATAAATTAATTTATGCAAACCAATATGTCACAGCATTTTGCTAAGTATTTGATCATCATCAGTCATAGCTTCCAGTCTCTAGCCGGGTCTGCCTGTGTCACAAGATTTTCCACCACATTTTCACCTACTACGCTCTGTTCCAATCTTCCTTTTTTTTTTTTTTTTTGCACACACTCATCTACTGTACTGCCTTTAACCATCTTTCCTCTAGTCTCTTCCTTTTCGTCCTTAATTTGTGGGACCACTGATGGTGTAGTGGCTAGAGTACTCACCTCCTACCAAGTTGAACCTGGTTCGATTCCCAGCGGGGTCGGTCCCCGAATTTTTGTATGTGGGGATTGTGCCAGATGCTGCTGCTGATCAGTGGGTTTTCTTAGTAATCTCCCATTTCCCCTGCTCCTTTGTTCGGGTGCTGTTCCGTACATCATGTCACCCCTCACAGTGCTAAAGATGTACTAGATGTTAAATGCTGACCATAATTTCTTCACGTTAAGTTATGTATTGTTCTTGGTAGCCCTTCATCTTCCTTCCTAATTACATGTTCATACCACCTCAACCTGCTTCTCTCTATTCTTACATGCAAAGACTCTTCATTCTGTACCTACCTAATTTTTTTCATTTTGTATTCTCTTAATAGTGATTACTCCTTTCTTACTCCTCAAAACTTTAATTTATATTGCCTGTAGTTTGCTTAGTACTTACTTACAATAAACTGATGCAAAGACAGCAAACAAAATTGTGCCTGATTGAAAAAAGCCTGTGGTGACATATAAAGTGTAGGGATAGTACTTTCTAACATTATCTGTGATGATCAGTGTTTTTAGTTGGGGAGGGGCAGCTGGCGAAGTGATGCAAAGAGAGAGTCTGTTTTAATTAATAGTTATAATGAAAATAATGTGGGGCAGTATAGCAACCTACAATAATGTTATGATATTACCAACAGGTTGCCAGCATCATTGACTGTCCCCACATTTACCTCCAGGTTCTTAAGAGGGCTATACACAAGATGTAATTTTCCACGTTTGATGCAGGAGACAGTGAAGTGATAAGGTTAAGCTTTCCACACTCGACGGTAACAGCATCGCTTCTATTCGCTGTGTGCCAAACTGGTGCGCAATGTTTTCGTACTGCTCTTTTTTCAATGAGACTTAAAGCGGTGACTCTACAATTTTATTTGTGGAGAGTTTGTAGTAAAATTGAACACACGCTTCCAATGTTGTGTTTTATGAACTTGGGTGGTATATTTCCAGTTACAGCTGTCGATAAACACAGTTTTAGCTATTTTGAGGGGCCCCAAAACCATGTTTCTAATAAGCATGTTGCATTTTTAAAATGATAGAAGCCTAGCTTAAGGGCGCCGTCTACTGGAATAGTGAAGAGGCGTGCATACCTTTAACAATCCTGATTTCATTCGAAACCCATTCAACATTTTGTCACGCGATTAGGCTACGAAAAGCATTTAAGGATCTTAGTACAGGTCTATAATTTTGCCATTAACTGTTATCGTTCCTAACAAGTATTTTTTTGAGTGTGAAAGTGACCGAATTGGGACTTTTGATGCTGATTTTTATGTTAGAGTAATCATTTTCACGATATTCTGAATATTATAGACCTGTAGAGCTACTCTTTCCCTTTCATCGCGTAAGATAAAATGACAGTGTTGTCGCTGAAAGTCCCATAGTAAAAACGGTTCAGCGGGAAGCTTGCACGCTAGTTCAGTGCTTGGCTCGTTGAGGCGACGCGGCATTTGATGCTCGCTTCAAGGTCGACCTTACTGCTCCGTCGCTTTTGGGCCTCTCACGTGCGGGTAGACGGCGCCCTTAACTGTGTATCTTTCGTAGATAAACGTATTGTGAATAAGTATTGTTTCGTGTTGAAAGGAATAGTAATGGCACACTTTATTGGTGTCAAGTATTTTGGGGAATTGGGGATGTGTTCCTTACAAAATAACACGAAAAAAGTTTATATGAACATGTGTCCAAAATTTAATAGTTTGTGAGACATTTAAAGATGTTTCCTCAAACAGGAATGGTACATGAAATAATATACTGTCAAAAAAGATAAGTTTAAGTTTTGACATCAAAATGTGTGAAAAAAATTTGCGGATAACATATTAAAAAATTGTAAAATCACGTGAATTTTTAAAACTATTTCCAGGATTTCTCGTGGAAAAGTGTTAAAAAAATTCACTAATGAAAAAATGGTTAGTCGTATGACAAAAAGTGAGAAGATAAAAATTAAAGAAAACTATTTTTACAATACAATATCCAAAATTCAGTAATATCCATGTTGAGTTTTCACTTAATTTACCGGGATTTGTCCAAGAAAACCATTAAAAAATAAAAAAATCTAAAGAATTTGTTTATTAGTGCCAAAAATTAGGGGATGTGTTCCTTGAAAAAAAGTAATTAGATTTGCATTCAAATGTATTTTAGAGTTACATAGTTATTGGTAAATTAATAATAGAAAAAAATGTGTACTACCTTGATGGCCACAACATGAGCTTTCAGTTGTCCAAGTTCTTGCCCCAAATAAAAAAAAATAGTACCACTAAAATTGATTTGAAATATTGCAGTACAAAATTACATTGTTATTGAAACAAGTAATCTTGTGAACATTACAAAAATTGTTTATATTCATATCTGGTGATTGAGCAGGCAATGCAATTGATCCCCCTCAACCAATCCATGTTAGTGAAAATCTATTATCAGAATACTGGCGTACTATGAAACTTAAGTCAGCGGGAACACCATCGGGCATATAGGCTACCACATTATTTGGATGATATCCAGAGGTTCATCATCAAGTAAATTTTGCAACTCATTTTTGAGGAACTGAAGGTAAGTTTCTCCAGTCAGACGTTGAGGGAAAAATAGGACCCAATAAGATGATCATTAATGATTCCACCCCACGCATTTAGATTGATCTCTATTGATGATGGTTCTGTTGAACTTCATGAGGATTGTCATAAACCCAGGCATTACTGTTATGATAATTAGTGATACCATCTCTCATAAAATCTGCCTCGTCAGTAAATAAGACAAACACCAAAAAATTACTGAAAATAGCACATTACCGTAACATTTGTCGGAAGGACGTTTCTGGGTCAACATCAGCTACATTTAATCCTTGCACCCGCTGAAATTGATAAGGGTGCAGAAGGTTTACGTGCAGGATTCTCCACTCAGTCATGTGACTAACACTTTCCCTTACTGCAATTTGTCTTGTACTATTGTGTGCATTGTCGTCTATGCCACAAAGAACATGTTAATCAAACTCAATGCTTCGTACCCCTCTTGGTTTTTCAACATCTCAAACACATCTCTCGAGTGAGCCAGTCTCCCTCAAGCATTGGTGGATTCTTGTAAAAGTTCTTGGATAAGGTATCTACCTCTCTGCATAAAGTACATGTGTTTAATGTGTGAGGATAAAATTAAATGTTATTAAGAAAAGTGGTAATAGTCAGATATTTCACTAAACAAAATTGATATTATTGAAATGAAAAGTTAAGATAAATGAATTACATCACCAGACATGCTTACGTGGTTGCTGCTTCACATTCACAGCGGCTGCAGTTATGTAGAGGCTAGTGCGCTCGCCTCCCATCGTAGTGAACTGGGTGTAATTCCTGAATAGCCTCATAGGCAGATTTTCTGCATGTATGAATTGTGGCTAATACATGAAGATGGGGTGGGGGACCTAAAATATTCACCTGTTTTCCATTCCAGTACCACTCCAGGCTCACATTGTTCACCATAATGGACCCCTTGCATGAAATTTTAAATATGTTGAAATGTATGCCATATTGTTAACAATGTAGAAATATGGAGATACCAAAAAGAGTTTTTCTTCTAAACACTATAGTTTAGGAATGGGAAGCAAGCAAAGTTCGGGGAAGCAGCAGGCTACCGAAAACATATTTTGATTGGTCTACGTCACAAGCCATAACGGCCAGCACTGGTCATATAAATGCTTAAGCTAGCATAGCAATCAATGGATAAAGTGTAGCGTATTGGTTACGGTACTTGGCTACTATTTTTAAGGATCCGGGTTGAAAACCAACGTATTTCATGTGTTTTTTTATGTAATACTATTAGATAGTTTTACAAGTGTCTAATAGAAAAATGTTTTATTAATTTTTTTAACCACCTATTTTCCATTTTCGCAATCATATTAATACAATGTCTGAAATGGTATATTTGCGCAGAAGAAACAGCAATTTAAATTGAATGCAAACCGCGAAAGTGAACTTTTTATGTGCTATAGTAGGATAGTGTACCTACATTAAAATAATAGGTCATCTATTGTTAAACTTGCATTTAGGCTAAATGTGTTTATTTTGTGCGAGTTTAATCACTCTTTCTATAATTTATTGTGCTTTTACAAAGAAAATCCTTGAAAACATCGTTGCGAAAGAAATTTCTTGTAAAACTACAAATGTTGTAATTGTAAAAAAATGCAAGGTATGCATATATTAGTAAAATTATTAGGTATAGCCTTGTATTTGTACGTGCAACAAGGGAATACTAAATAATAAATATGCTATTCTGATCACGAAAATTAGTTTATTTGGTAAACTAACGTAATTAACATGTCATTAGTGGTAAAATAGTACTGCAGTAGGCTTATGATATACTCTTATACAACATAAATAACATTTTTTGCGGTACGCTAAACCAAAATCACACAATAGCCCAGAAGTATTCTTTGCTGTATAAATTTATGTATGTATTGCATATGAACCTAACATCCATAATGAAATACAAAATACTATTGATTATACAAGATATCAAATTTGGATAAAGAATCAACAGTTCCATGCAAAATCTGAGAAACAATATTACACTAACCCGAAAGATTATTGAACTCACTTAAGTATTCTAATATCAGCCCAGAGAGTAACCATTGCACCATCGAGGGCCGACACTTGGTGTGGTTCTACTGTAAAGTAAATGTATGGGTATTAAATAATTAAATATAGTAATGGTTTGCGGCAGTAAACAGGTTTAATTACTGTATTATTGCATATTACAGTGCCCGGATATTGTACTGATATTGTGCGATATAACAATGTGCGTAACACTAAACGTTTATAAAACCTCAGACTATAATACCTTTGAAATATAACATGTGTTACAGTTTATGACTAACTACATACGTATAATCAAACGAACCACTGTAACAGACTTAAAAATAGTTTTTTTTATTGACCAAGCGTAGTCTGGCATTCCGCCGGAGCGCGACAGCAGTCAGCTAGCTTGCCAAGGCTCCGTGTGTACTATGGCTTGTGACGTCACTGCACGTTTCCACAGGCATTTTAAAAGTGCGAACTTTAACTAGCTGTAGTTACCTCAAATCAACTTCAAATTTAAAAATTTCAACACACATCAATTTCTTTTTATATGCACGTAGTGCAGATGTTCTCATTGAAATTCACTTGAGGGGTCCATTGCGGGGGGGTGGATGTGAGGGTATTACAGTTTTTTAACAATGAAGTATTAAGAGCTGACGAGGGTGACATGAAGTGAAGGACAAAACAACAATCATGCCCGGGCCCATGTGAACTGGGGACCCCTTGCACCACAGACTAATGATTTACCAACTGCGCAACTGGGACCTTTAACGATTTACAAGACAGCGCTGTCAAGAGTTGCACTCCATTACATTCCTTTCGTTTCCTTCGGATAAAGACCCTGCAGTGTTTCTCGACTAGAAAAGACGTGTTGCTAGGGTGTCATACAATCTGCTGCAAGACATGTTGGGGATTGTACACAACTGTACCCCCTAGATGCACCACATGTTATCAGATAGTATGTATGCAAAGATGGGGTATTGTTAATAAAATGCAGAAAATCTACCTGTGAGGCTATTCAGGAATTGCACCCAGTTCGTTATTATGGGAGACAAGCGCACTAGTCTCTACATAACCGTGGCTGCTGTGAATATGAAGCAGCGACTGTGTAAGGGTGTCAGTTGATGTAATTAGTTTATCTTAACTTTCTGTTTTGATAATATTAATTTTGTTTAGTGAAATAACGGACTATTACCGCTTTTATTAATATTTCATTTTATCCTCGCAAATTAAAAGTGTTACATTCAAAATACATTTTAATAATTTCAAACATTGTGTAATATTTTAATTTCAATAAAGTTATATTTAATTTTTTATTCACATACTAATTTCAACTACATAGCTGATTTTACATTCTGTGAATCTTCTGCATTACGTTATATTTTCACATTTACTGCATCAACGTTTGTTAATTTGAAATACTGGTCTTTACTAATTTATTGGCCATATTGTGGGGCAGTTTTTCCAATGGCGGGTGATAATTTTTGTGACCCATTGATATTTTTTTACCTTGTGCAAACTAGAGGCATCTTTCAGAACCAAACGCAACTTTTGTGAAAGTGATTTTTTTATCTTACGAAGCTGTACTCTCAGTGACATGAAAGGTGTTTTTAAATGTGACAACATTAACCACCTTTGGTGTGTGCAAATTTCGTTCCATGTGGATCATTACTTTTTCCACCATCAGTAAATGCTTAGCTCAGGGTAGAGTATAGCCAAATTTTCTTAAAAAATTCATAACTTTTAGATGGTTGCCAATAGGACTATACAAGTCTGGTTTATTTGGTAGGTCTTCGGCCCTCTATCACTCGCCTCTTTATAGACGTCTACTCCCGGAATACCTGAAATATTTTGCTTTAATTTGATAAAGCTAAGTTAAACACACTTTGAAATTTTGGCATTTGGTTGGTCAAATATATATTTATATGCATAATTAAAAATGCTACCTGTAAGTATTGGTGTTTAACATCACGTTACCAATAGTGGTAATGTACTTTTAAAAGTAAAAATTCGTGTTGTAGGCTACTAAATTGTGTTCAAATGAAGCCAACTTTTAGATAGGTAGATCAGCTTTGCTTTGTATCTTCATGTTAAAAAATGGTGGTTCCTAATCAATTAAATTTTTATAACTTCTCTGTGTAGTTTTTACACATATTAGGTACTGTGGAGAGAAGCGACTGAAAAATAATCTGCCTTATGACACTACATGTATTCCAAATAACGGGTATATCATGCATCAAGTAAGTCCGTGTATAAGAAAGGTTTATGGCTTCCAATGTTTTGTAAACTATTTGTTTGCTCTCATCTAATCAAACAGAGGTGAACCTAAATATTCTTAAATGTTCTGAACTTCACATATATGTTGCAATGGTCAACTTAATAGCCAAAATTACAAATAACATTGGAATAAACACAAATTACCAATTCTGCTAAATCTGTAATAACGTTTTACATTCACTGAAAGAAAATTTTGTAGAAATGATCTGAACCAAATTATTTTGCATGGAACACCAATTAATGTTTGGTGTCTGCAATCATGTGTGTTGACAACGATTCTTGTGGTGGCACAAAAATATTTTGTGTAGCTACCACATAATATTTTTTTACATGTTGGTATCATATGAAATATACAATTATTGAGCACTCAGAGTCATTAGATTATGGCGAGCATCAACACGACTAATAAATTATTAAACAAAGTAGACGTTTTGCATGTTTTCATCTACATAACGTACCTACGTGTTTCAGAAAAAATGTGACCAAATTTTGCCAGAGTATTGCTAATGTGTAGAGATGACATTTGATGTGTAACACCTGTGATCCATCACAAATATTAAGTACTGCAGAAGCCCTAAAAGTGGTGTCCAAAAACATATTTGGTTGGATATTTTGAAAAGTACTTTTGTTAGAGGAACAAAATGTGATACGTAATGTAATTAAACAGAAATTTGTGAAAAATGAAGTTGTGCATCATTACGCTTCCCGATCATGTGAAAAATAACCGTTTACTTTCTGCTCCATACAATATGGCTACTGTAGCTGAAATGCAATGTTTGCTACCATAGTACTTAATCTGTGTGTTGTATGTAGATGAAAAGGTACTTTGTTGCAACTGTTTAGAACTCACTGTTTTCGTGTAAAAGCACCAAATGTTGTGGATATAGCTGACCTTGTAGGTAGGCACCATGTGTGACACCATGTTACAGCCAGCGTGAGTTTACCTTTGGTCTACTTGCTTCACATTTCTTAATTTGTTCCTTTAATGAAAGTGCTTTTTTATAATATCCCACAAAATACTATTTTAAAATTTAACCTTTTCTTAATATTTGTGACGGACAACACATACCAAATCTCTTCCAGTCAGCAATTCTGAGACAAAATGTGAACACATGCAGCGCACAAATGCCAAGGATACTTGTACCCACCGGAGTACGGGAGAGACGGGAAAAGGGCAGCGAAATCTTCCTGTCAAACGGGCCGATTGGATTGGGTTACTTAAAATCATCAAAACAGGCCTTATACCATGCCGCTAAATAATTAAATGCAGATGGTTCCAGTAGCCAGGGGTATGTATTGACTCATATAAAGAATTGCAAATAATTTCTTTAAATACTAGTTCTTTTACAATGATATTCTTACAAAAACTGCCCCGTAGACACTCCGTCGGCTGGTCAAAGTAATAAAACAAGTCGAGCACGAAACTCAAAAAACTAAAATGGGAAAACACGAGACTTATTCAAATGGAAGAAAACTACCCAGAGCGACCCAAAGAATCATACATTCAAAATAACTCGCCTATAGAACTGACGTGCCGATGGGGTGCCAAGAGAACAGACAGGTTTACACTCAACCTTCCCAGGTGGGAGCAGGACTCAGACCACTCGTCGGCTGGTGACCACAGAGGTATCAAGGCAGGAGGAAGGAGAGGAGAAAGGAGGGGCGAGATCTGCAGACATGGGAGGGACAACGAACAGCTCCGATGACACCCGAACAAGTCCAAAGCGAGCGGCGGCAACCAGTATTTCAACCAGGCGGCGCACAAGTAAATGTTCACTGACGTCTCACACTGACGGGCACAAATCCACATTTATTTAAATCCGGCGACGAAAGGTTTATCTTTTGACACATGCACACACAGAGAATAACGTCTATACAGTGCTGCCCCAGCACACATTGAGCTAAATTTGTGCCCTGAAATACAAATTCAGTTATGTATCCTATTTCATGAAGAGGACAAGGGCTTATCTCTCGCATAGGGCGCAAGGGCAAGTGGACAAGGACTCATTGCAACGAATTCAGGCACAGCCAAAGAGTAATATTTCACAGAGGCTTGAGCACTAACACTCCATTTCTATTAAACAAAGTTTAAGGGCGCGTGTATTTATTTGCTCCAGGACTTGAAGGCGCACTGACCCACGGGCTGATTGGCCGGTGGCCCAGTCTGAGCCTGACTGTAACAAAAAATTCCACTTTATTCAACATAGCATTTTTGTAAGATAACCTAACGTATAACACTTGTCTTGAACTTTCTGAATTACTTTGTGGTTGTGGATACTGTGCTTAGGGTTTTAATGGTAAACGTACCTCGTTGTGACTGGGTGCTGCAGGCAATAACAGCTTTCTTCGTGTTGGCGTACATCCACGTAGTGTTTTCTCGCACGCCCACCAACTGCCTAGAGCACATCAAAGATGATTGGCCGCGGGACGGCATCCTGCGGGTGGAGATCCTGCGCAATGGGGCAGAGGACTACAGCATTGAGAAATCATATGCCAAGGAGGAGAAGCTGAGGCATATGGGCGACCTGAGCAGCGTTCTGGGACTTCTCTCCACTGATGGGTAGGTACTGACCCATGAAGACTGCTGTGTGTGTGAAAGCTTACAGCAGTCCATGTTTTGATAAATCTATATTAAGGTTTTGTTCTAACTAATGTGAAATGTGCAGTCGTACTTTTACATGGTGTTTGAATTATTAACTTTATGTTTTTAATATGTTGTACAGTTTTATGTTGTCTGTAATATTTTTCTTGTACTTATGACTCCACTCTACAATTATTAACAATGGTACTGTGAAATTTTAAACTTTTTAAATTTGTGGAGTTATCATTTCCAGTATGTAGTTTCAATACATTATGTAAACTGGTACAGATACATTTTTATTTGCAGCTACCGGTATGTGCTTTTGGGATTTGCTGCGATGATTTTTAACATCAGGTGTGGTGGAAGATTTTTGTGATGATTTTTTTTGAAGACGTTGAATAGTATGGAGTCCTGGCCAGGCCAAAGACAGGAGTTTACAAATTAATTCATATTTAGTGGGGCCCACTCACGTTATAGGCCTAATGATTTTGCTTCCAGACAAAAATTATTTTCTTCATTTAGAAGATGAAAATATTGTGACAGGAAAAAATTATTAGGTGTTTTCCAAGGTTTTTTTGCACATGAAATTATTAAGTGATTAATTTTTAAGAATACAATGCAGTACATATTTAAATACACAGTAGAAAATCCTATGGCATTGTGGCACAGAATAAACCAGGACATCAGAAGTGAACTAGCATGTTGGCTTCTTTGATGTCAGCGAACTCGGTCGCTGATTGGCTAGTGTTGTCCTCCATTTCGTAACATTGTTTTGATGTAAACATTACATATACAATAATGCATTTTCCCGTGTTATTATATACAGTTTTTGTGTGTTTAAATTACAGTGGCAGTAGTTATAATTTTATTTTATATATGTGGCAATATATACATTGTGTCATACACTAATTTGCGAGTGATATAACCAAAACCTGAAATATTTATTTCGTTTCAGCCTGCTCAACAGACGCTCGTCATACAAATGTATTTTCACAAGAGACGTGATATGCAAACAAATACTTAACTGAATCCAGTGGAAATAACAAAAACTTTTCTTAACTTCCCTCAGAACAATTAAATGCTGAACAATAGATAGTCTCGTAAGGCTTATTTTTATCTGTCTTTCAAGGAAAGGTGATTAGAAACATTTGTAATTGCTTATAGCATACAAGTTAAACATGTCTTCTAACTCAAATGAAAAAATTCCCACCCAAAGACATCACAACCCTACAATATTACACAAAAACACACTCTTACGAGACACACACAAACCGTAAAAACGCAATTAGAACGTGGCACCGGACATAAACTTAATATTTAAATCCAAGTCTCTTTACTTTCTATCTCCAAGGTTCTAAGGTAGTCAGCGGCCTTAAGGGCATTCAGGTGTGAAGAATTCATAATTTATATATTTTATATTAAATAATGTTAGTATTTGTAGTGTTACTAGTGACTTCATTATTTTCCAATGGAAAATTTTTAGCGTGAATAGTGAAAGTCTAGGTTTGCATGTTATGGCAGCATACACCCAACAAAAACCAATGAACGTAGTGAAATAAAATAATTTACACTGAAATAGTTGTCAAGGACTATTTGCTAAATGTTTGAAAATCACGAACTACTTATTTATCTATTTAAATAAAACTGCTGAAAGTAAAGGATTTTGATCTTAGTTTAATAATTTTTCTTTTCAAATTACACAAATATTCATATTGTTTTGCCACGAACATGTGATTTCCAAGTACTAAAGTATTTCAGTTTAATAAGTTTGTTTGTCTTACTTGCATGCATGCTGCCATAACATGCATACTTTGACATTGACAGGCCATTGTTGGAATGCTATAAATTCTAAATATTTTCCACTCGAGGATAGTGTAGTAGTCACTAGTAATGTATACAAAACATTGTTTTGTAGAGATATGAAGTTATGCATTTTCGACACTTAAAGAGCATTAAAGATAATTTGAACGTGAACAAAATTTGAAGAAATTTCACTGTGGAGATATAGCAGGAATAAAACATGGTGATGACTTGTCCTCTATACTTTTGCATATGGAAGTTGATGCCTTATCTTGTAGGTTGTAGTAACCATAAATTGTATCTGGGGAATCATTTTGTGCTTTGCCCATTATTTGACGTCTCCGTTGTCCTCATTTAAATATTAGCCGGATCACTTTTCAAACTGTTGTATTATTTAAACTGCTGCAGGTTTGTTAATATCGAACCATCAGCGGTAGAAGAGTTGACTGAGGAGACGGACGTGGATGTGGGGAACAGCAGTGCGAACGGAATGCTGAGCACAGAGACTTCACGGTTAGGGGCTGCCAACGACACTAGCAGTAAGTATTGGTCATTTTCCCATGCATTATAGAAGTATGTTAAATATTTAGCTATCATCTGCAAATTATTTCAACTATACACATGATGGATGTGTTCAGAAATAAACTTTGAATTTGATTAGTTCATTAGCATAAAATTACCACTGTTCGTTTTGTAGTTTGTATGAGGAGAGTACTAAACTAAAGTGTTTTCACAGACATTTTAAACGCAGCGTATTAGAGAACTTGTAACAATTTTTTGTCTTCACTTTAATACACTTGGCCATGTTATGGTAATGAACTATCAGGACAGTCTCTAAAATTAATTGTTTGCTTGTGCCTACAACTTTTCACACAATTAACAGTTTTGTATTTTTGACATTAGTTCCCATTTATTAAAACTGTACTTGTAATGTTTGTTTTTGACTGTTATTTTGTCAGTATAACTTATTACAATATTTCTCTTACTCTTATTGTTTGTTGTTACAAGAAATATGTTAGAAAATTTGGCTGAGATCGTACATTCGCCACAGTTGTGTTGGATATCTATATGACCGCTAAGAGATGATTAATAACTTGATGTAGATAAGTTGGTGTAAATGTTTAAAAAGTTCATTCTTATTTTTAATGCTCTTTGTCACTTTAAACTACGGTAAGTTAAAGAGTTTCACCTGTATTCGATTCTATATTTGCAAATTCTTTCATATGTGTTGTCCTTTTCTGAAGGTGTGAGTGTTCCGTTAACGACAGCTTGGGATGGTGCAGGGTCGGAGTCTGAGCGCGTAAGTGTTCTTTTTAGATGACTAGACTCCAGCTAGTGTGAATGTTGCTATGTGGAGAGTTGTACTAAAAGCAGTGTTCTTGTTTTGCAGTTTAACAATCGAGGTGGTGTGGTCGAGGTGCAGGATGTAGAAGAGGAGGTAACATCTGTTTTTTCTCTAGTTACCCTGCCATAACAAATATTTTGTGCAAAGTTAAGCTCGTAAAATTTTTAGATGATAGTGCGTTTTTAATAATGTTAATAGTATTTAAAATTAAGTTTGTAGTTACAGTATACTGACTTTCTCTTTTTCTGCTATGTTAAACTATTCTTAAACATTTTACCGCATCTTAACTCTAGTAGGTGATTTACTAACCTTGTAAACACGTAAAACTGTACATGGTTTCTATGTTTAAATTTTACTAAATATAAATTTTTTGTTTAAATTTATACTGTCAGATTATAATTAGTAATTATTTACCGTTCATCATTAAAATTAAGTGTGTTAAATACCTGGTGCTTGAACCACATTGCAGCATGTTTGAAGAAATCATTTTTTTATGAGACTATTTAACTTGTCCCAGATAAGTTCACCTACATAAAAACATATTAATGGCAATGATGTAATGGTGCTTTAAAAACCGCCTGCGTGCTGTAAATACTGTACTATACTGTATTTTGAAGATCAACGTTGCCATAATGGCTTTTTCAGACTTCTGTTTTTCAAAATAAAATGATTGTATACAAACAAAACTATGTTAGAGGCATATGCTTTTTTGTATTCCTGCATCCAATCAAAATACAGTAAAACCCTCTTAAGAAGTTTGTGCTTAATAAATTAAATAATTTTCCACCTTGTCTATGTGTTCATGTGTAATAAAACCCTTTTAAGTTTTTCTGACTGATAAGCATTATTTCTTTCAGTACCATCATAAACCTCTTAACATGGTTATACTTACAGGGTAATCTCTTATAATCACATTCAGGCAATTCATTGAAAGGAAGCCTTTATGCTGATTCAGTGGCTTGCATCTAAGTGGTGATGGGTCGGTTAGTGCGCGTGCCAGTGTCACCCATATTACTCCTAGCCTTTAGCTGGTTGTAAACAGTCCCGTTATGCAACCACCTGAAGGGGTCCATTTACCTGGAAGTGTTTTGCATGCTTGAGGCACAGAAGGGAAGAGGCGATAAGGGTGACAGTGATGTGTTCGCCTAGTGCTCAATCGTCTTTACATGCAAGATGCTGGAGTCGTTGCAGTGCTTCTGTGAGTGTGCTGGCAAAATAGGAATTAAGGCAGTGACATTATCAGATGTAGTCTGATGAAATGATATCCCAGAATAGCACTTCACTGTCCCTAAGTCATCAAAGATAGCATAAACACTCCGCAACATGCAAAGAGTAAAGAACACAAAGTTAGTTTTTCATGATTTTGTTTAAATATGACTAATTTTTATTGAAGTAATAATTTGTATAGGTAGATGGATTTGAAATATTAAAATTATACCCTATATGAATGGCTGTGACCATTCTTCGACAAAAATAAAAAGAAACATTACTTGGCCTCGCCGCCAACACACACTGACTCAGAATGACTGGTTACAAAGGAGACACAATACAAGCAATAGTCGGTAAAGTGGGCTACCTGACAAACCAGTTCCTGTCTTGGCTATGACAACAATTTTAGGCTCACCACCATTATGAGAACACTTGTGAAACGGAAGTGTTAAGAATGTTCCACTCCATCGTTTTAATCCATGCATATTCTTTTGTTATACCAACTTAAAATTTAATTTTGGTTATATGACCATTCTTTGACAAAAATATAGCATAAATATTACGTGCACTGTTTCAGTATTCAATTTTTGCAAGAAAGTACGGTAAATTAATTGATTATTATAGTTTGTCTAGGTAGTGTACTTCTGAAGTGCTGTACAGCATCTGCCAGTTAAATAATTAAAGTATATGTCACCATTCAACAAGACAAAATTTAAACATAAAAGTTATTCACAAAATGAAAAGTAAAACACTTTACCAAGTCTTATTAAAAAGCATAATGGTAACAAAGCAGTAATGAAAACTGCATAGTTTTCAAAACACAGGACCAAATCACATACAATTTGTAGTAATGTATTTGATGAAGGTTTGGCTGCTAGGTTAACCAATAAAATAAATAGACAAAGTTTGCGTGCTCACATGCTGGTACTTCTTGATAGTCACACACATACAAGGGATGAACATGTGCGAGTGCACGGTTGCTCGACGTTTTGCTGGCTAGGCCAGCTTCATCAGACGGCGAGTTCAGGCACAATGAGTAATGGCGGCAGGGGAAGCGTGGTTGGTTACTATACAGGCCAGGGAGCGATCTGGGTGTGGCTGGAAAATTCAAATTGAAGAGATTTGACTTTCAAGTCACAAGTAGCTAAACCAATTTGAGTGTGCACAACTACACGGAATCTACAACAAATCAATGTCGCAGAAATGTGTTTCACCCAGCACAAAAATAACATGCTGACGGATGTCGACGATGCAACCCTAGCATGCACATTAGTTACAGAAATACCTATACAACATAAGTACATGGAAAATCCTAGAAGATAGCCAAAACTGAATTTTTACTAGGTGGTGCCGAGAAAATAATTTGGAAAATTGTGTTAGCAAGACTACACTAATACCATGAAGGCAGCTGCATATGCGCTTCGTGGGGGACATTGTCATGGAATACCCTTAGGTGGAGCACGTGTACTCACATGAGTCTATTATACGATCCGCCTCCAAACAGAGTAGGTAGGGAAGTAGGCCCAGCCACACACCACAATGACTCGCTTCACCAGAGCTTACCGCTGCGCATATGCTAGGAGGAAGGTCATGTAGGGGAGAGGGGGTACCAGAGAACCAAATGTGTAAAAGGCAAAGAGAATGCCCACACGAGCCAACAAGTACAAGATAGAGTTGCAGATGTTAGCAGGTTCGTAAACTCACCACCGCGCGCCACCGATGCCACTATGTCCCTAGCACCACCGGTGAAATAGTTTGCACATAAGTGATAGATTGCAGAAAACTGTGGCAAGTTTGGTGAACATGTAAGCCAATTTGAAATTTTTGCTGGCTTTATTAATTATCATATGGAAATGGTTTAACTGTGAGTTACAAGTTTATCACACAGAATTTATAGATATGGTGTTTAGTTTGTTTTTAAAAGATTAAATTTTTTAATAGAACAAGAAAATATTCATTCTTGTAAATGTTGTAACCGTAATATTTCAGGTTTAGTACATACATTTTCTTTAATTTCGTCATTTCATCTAAACTGTTCTTTGTCTGCATTGTTTTTCATTTACAAAACTTTCCTCTTTCAAAATTGAATGTGGGTATGTATTTGGAAGACGAATTTCATTCATTGCCTTTCGGTTCTTTTCCGGTCAATTTGCAGTGTTCAAAACTCATCATGGCTGTTTACTGTATAATAGACTTTTAATTTGTGTACAGTTTGTCTGATTTCAGAAAGTGTATTTATTTATGTCAGAATCGTTAATTACACTGTCTTGGTGTTATTTGCATTGCCATGGACTTTTTCAGAATACTGGCAATGTTAACGACACCTTGAAGGAAGATGTGTCGTTAGGAGCAGATGATGGGGACCAGGTGATCTCTCCTCTCAAGGATTCTGTCTCTGAAATGGAGAAGTTAGTTCGTGCTGGTAAGTGTTGTAATGTACACATCTTATAAAGTTGTTTCACAATTGAATTGTCAGTAATTTGTAACCAAGTTAACTATAACATTGCAGTGTCTTGTAATAAAGTTGTTTCTTTTGATATTCAGACAATTATACCATATACATATTATAGTAGAGACATCATTATCATCACCACCATCATCTTGTGGTGCTTCAGTACATCCACGTACTGAAACTTGCCTCGGCATTCACTAAGTCTCACCTCTCAGCCGGTAGAGCATCCTCTCTCGTCTTGTAGTTGGGTTGGTCCGTAAGTGAAAATAGCTTCATTACCAGTGCAAAATAAAATAAGCCTTGGTTTTATAATTGCAGTTTTAATAGACAATAAGACTCACAAATTCTAATACCACATGCTCACATCTGCACCGTTTACAAACACAGATGGGCTCGGCCTTAACACACCAAATAAACAATTGGAAACACTTATACTCTCTATTTTATCTCCTTACTATAAATATTAGTCATTCTCATCAATCTCATCTCGTCCAGATTCTTTGTCACAGTTACCAACGGTCTAAGCATGGCGATATGAAACGCGCTGCATGTCCCCGAAAATGTGTCCGTCCTCTCGCTCCTCTACCCCACTAATAAGGGCCTCCTGGCTCCCTCCAGGGACCACTTCCACAATGGCCACTTCCCATAAATAACACATTGTTAATTGATATACCTACCGGGGTGTCCAGATGATAACCAAACACAAATATTCTTCTTAAATTAAAACAATAAGACCACAAAATAAAACATACTTGTTAAGGCGTAACAAATGTTAACGTAACAATAAACAAACTCCACTATCCACATGGTCAGACATACATGGTCAAAACATATACTACTACATGAAAGCATAATCTCAAGCTGCGGCTGAGAAGTTTGAGTTTATACTCGGGGGTTCTAGCCTATTTTTAACTCGTTGCACAAATTTAATATAAAATATACAGGATGTTTACAGCTCCTCAAATATTATACCTTCAACATCAAATAGTTGGTCTCAATACACCCGCTACTACTAATGCTAATTACTCTCAGTATTTTGAATGATAAAATAAACGGCTCTGCCCATCGTAAAAAAAAACAATAATTATACAGAATTTACACATTACACAGGTTAATGCTGAGCACTGCTGTCCTCATTTGGATTTCCTCCCTATGGTCATCTGTTCTTATCAGCCTATTATTCGTGCATTACACTTTTAAATTAGCACATTTACCTAGAGGACGTTTGTTTCAAACTTCTGAACTCTTATATACACCTATCACACACAAGCTAATATAGGCCGGGCTCCCAAAATACTACCAAATGACTGAGAAGACATGATCATGGCTTGACTTATACCAACCACAACACATAGACCAGCATCTTGGGATCCTGTGTGCCCAATACTGACGCCGGGTATAACGTGAGGAAATAAAACCCAAACCTATACCACTTTTAATCAGTGAATCCATAGACTTTTTCACTGTGAAATGGAAAGAAATGTATAAACAATTAATAAAAGAAAATAAAATGAGAACTTTGTATCAAAATGGGGTGGAATGGCAATCTGATGCTGCTTCCATCCTGTGGATAGGTCAGCCTGATAATATGCCTCCAACATCCTTTGTCCTCTCTTCGCTCCCTCCTTCACTTGTTCCATCTCTTTATCAGTCTTCCCTTAGGGCTGCTTCCACTATACTGTAACTTTCAGAATTTTTCTTGGCAACCTCTCACTATTCATTCTGTTTACATGCCCATACCATCTCATTTGTGCTTCTTCTAGAATCTCTAGGATTCCCTGGACCTAAACACTTTCTCGTACCACTTTATTCCTCAACTTGTTTCTTCTGGTGACAGTCAGCACACTCCTAGCAAGCTTCATGTCCATCACCTCCATTTATCTTTCTGTTCTGTCCAACCTTGTTTCTGCTCCATATGTTATAATGGATACGAAGTATGTCCTGTATAATGCTTGGACATCAGTGGTACTTCCCTCTTCCATAACAGATTACTCACACATCTATAGCCTGAAAGCATCACATTGCTTTCCTCTTCTTTTTACTTCCTCCTTGTTTCTCCTTTATTGCCCAACACACAACCTAGGTATTTAAAGCAATCAACCTGGTTCAGTTCCACTTCATTAACTTTTACTTTCTTCTTTGTTCTGTTACCATTTCTTGTGGCAACCATCACTTCACTTTTTTTTGACACTAAACTTCGTTCTGCTTTTTCCCATTTCATCTGCCCAAATATCTAGCTGAATCTGTATTTGAGGAGCAAACATTCAAAACCAGACATGTCCAAAAATCCAAAAATGTGTTCAACACCTTTTATAAGTAGACTATGAGAGCTAAACATAAATATAATTTCAGATACAATAAACTAGATTAATGGTCTATTTTAAGTTACATGTTTTTTCATTGTAATTTTTATAAAATATGATTTTTTTATGCTTTCCTCTACAACTCGATATGATGGACATGTCTGGTTTTGAAAGTTTGCTCCTCATTTCATACTCTTTTTCACCCCACACAATAAAGTCGTCTGCAAACACCATAACCTTCATGTTCTGTGCCCCTATTCTTTCTACCCTTTTATCCGTAATCCTTTCCATAGCAATTATGAACAGCAGTGGTCATAAAGCACATGCTTGCTGTACTTCGTTGGTGTTGTCGAACCACTCGGGGGGGGGGGGGCAGCGGTGGCCGAATGGTCAGACCATTTGCCTCCTACCAAGGTGATTCGGGTTTGATTCTCGGCAGGGTCGGTCTTCGCATTTTCATATGTAGGAATCGTGTCGGACGGTGCCGCTGGTCGGCGGGTTTTCTCTGGGTATTCAGAAACTTATGCATCTGATGCATGAATAGTGTTGTAGCATGCTGCGCCTATTCTTTTCTACGCAAAACAGCTAAACTTATTCACAATATGTTTATCTACGTAAAGAACCGTTAAAACTAGGCTTCTATTATTTTATAAATTCAACTTGCTTATTAGAAACATGTTTTTGAGTGCCCCTCAAAATGGTTAAAAATGGCTTTTTTAGACAGCTGTAACTGGAAAATTACCATCCAGATTCGTAAAATACAATGTCAAAAGCATACGTTGGACTTTTTATATAAACTTTTGCCAAATATATTTGTATGGTCGCCACTTTAAGTCCTCTAGGAAAAATTTAACGGAAACACTGCAAACCTGTTTGGCGTGCTGTGAATAGGAGCAATGCTAGTTACCATCGAGTGTGGAAAGTTGAACCTTATCGCTTCACTGTCTCCACACATCAAACGCAGTAAATTACATCCGGTGCACAGCCCTCTTCGGAGCACCTGGGACCTAACCAGTTGTGTGACTAAAATTTTTCAAAATTTTGGCTAGCACCTTTGCTACCCAATTGGTGGGTTCACTAGCTCATGTTCTGTGTCATGTACACTCTAATCCTGCTGGCACAAGTAAATACTGAATTGTATTAGACATAGAGTACTACAAAAAACAAATGTAGTAATCAGTAGCTTATAATATTTTTTATGTTATGTTGTGCAAGAGCTTTTCTGTTTCAAAGTAATGGCTGGATGAATACTTGAAAGAATATATTGTGACGTGCACTGGCACGTAGCACTTACTTGGCCTCTTTTCATACAGTAATTTCAATTTTTTGGTCTTAATTAATGTTTTTTTTCTTTGTTGTTAATAACAAATTAAGTAAGCCAACTTAACCAGGTATAAGGATGTATACGGCGGGATCCAACCTATTAATTGGGGATGCGAGTACAGAAATTTACATTAAAATTTTCTTTTTAATTTTAAATGTAACTTTAAAGCAAGAGAAAAGTATTTAATTTTACGTGTCAATGTTATCGGATTTATGTTGTGTTTGGACTCATTTCAAAGCTAATTTAATTTCAAGCAACTTTTCTAAGTAAACTTTTCTTATATTTTGCCTTCTTTGGATTTTTTTTTTAAATTTCAAGTAGCTTCTTAGCTTGCTTCTCCTGGAATAGGATTTATGTGGCAGGCTAGTCATAGTTCTCTTGCTTGGAAGCACGTACAGAGAAGTGCTGGTTTTTAAAATTTCAAATAAGCTCTGAGCTAGCCTGAGCTTGGATGGATTTATCTGGCAGGCAGGTCAGAGTTCACTCGCTTGGAGGCACGTACATGGACGTGCTGGAATGCGGGGGCTCTGCAGGGCGTTTCTCGATCGACGTGGGTGGTAGTGTCGGGCGCAAAACTCCGTGAAGGTGTTGATCCGCGACAGATTGATGACGCTGCACATCCCCCAATTAATAAACAAATAAATATTTAGTTGGTATTATGAAATAAAATGCTTTGTAAATTTATCAGTATCTATGTTACGTAAAATTTTTAGGTTATAAACATCAATTAACCAGCTTTTTAGGCGAGTTGGATCCTGATGTATCCCTCCGCCGCTCGGCCGAGTAAGTCGGAGTGTCCGCCCAGGAAAGTTAGTTGTGTTTCATCGGAGCTCGTGACCGGTTGCCTGGAGATGGCCGGCTAAGTTTTCTTATTTGAGTTTGTAATCAGTCAGTAGTTGTGATCCATCGGAGCTAGGGGACGGTCGCCGGGAGATGGCCGGCTGAGTGTTTATTAGTTGGGGCGTCATGGCGGCAGGAAGAGGACGTGGTAGATGTGGTACAGGGGCTGTGAAGCCTAGAGGGCGGATTCGTTTGGAGAAATCAGTCTCTATTTGTTTCTCTTTTGGCACACTGCCTTTTTATTTCTAGTAATGTAACCAGATGTAGGTATTGATAGCAGCGTAGTCAGAATTAGGGTAGATAAAGTATCGGACCAAGTACTACTACGGAGGGAAGCAGCAAGTCGTAATCTGTAGATAGAAAAGTCACCTCAACTAACTCTGGGCGAGCACTCGCAATGGTAATTGCCTGTGTCTGTTAAACTGCGTCAAAAGAAAGGTTAAATAAAAAAAATGCCGATGCAAATTTTCTTCTTATTTTTTTTATCCGTTTCGGACTAACCTCACTGCTATCCGGGCATCAATATAATAGGCACCGCCTCTACATCAGCTCGCTGTGTTTTGCCATCTTTCTGCCTAACTACTTGCAATAGCAACGGAGGAGAGTTACATCCCCGAATCAACAACCACTACATCGACGAAGACGACGTGAAGCAGACCCACTACATTCCGGCGTCCCAGAACAGGGACATAACACCCAACATCTAGATAACAACGTGGCGACGGAGCCCCATTACATTCTGCCGCCCCGAACAGGGACGTAACCTCCAAAATATATAAAAATAACAACGTACAAGCAGACCCATTACAATATTCTGCATGCTATGTTTGGCAAATTGGTGGCGCTGGCAACTGTGTCAGTGGAGATAGGACGTATGTTTGTATGTTTTTGTAAGGTTTTGAAGTACTATTTCTTGAAGGTTTATCATGCGTACTCTTGGTGCATGGCCTTATTGTAATTTTCAAAGCCGTTTGTAACTTCCAGTGGTGTCCACTCTTCTTTGCATTGCAATGCACCATAATCTTTCACGGTTCCCAAGAATACGGTCACTATATAGGGGTGGTACTTATAAATACAGTTAAACCCATATTTGATGACCCCACAGCTCCTGACAAAATGGTCATTATAAAGGGGTTTTACTGACCAGTCAGCTCGGGGTTTTGAATATAGTGATCAAAGTCCCATCCAAGTGGTTTTAGGAAATGATTAATAAAACAGTTGTGCAATCACTTTAATTTGAATATGCTTTTATCAAAATTAGACATAATTTATGAGTTATCAAAGGAAACTACTTTTACAAAAAACAATTAAAAATTGGTAGCGCCTACCTCCTTTTATACCCATCCTTTTTGTATTGAGCCAGGTAGTTGTGCTGTATTAGTAGACCATTGTATTTTATTTCTTGTATGTTGGGTAATAGTGATTTTACCGTATCCTGATGGGGCTTGGATTTCAGAATTTGAGACTATTTGTCTCACGTGTTTATTGGTTGGAATGTTTTTTTTTTTTCAGTGTGGCCTGATGGAGAGTACATAGTGGAGTATTCACTGGAGTATGGCTTTCTGCGGTTGTCCCCGGGCACTCGCCAGCGGCTTAACATCCCCGTGAAGATAGTCACACTGGACCCTAACAAGGATGAGTGTTTTGGTGACTCTTTCAGTCGCTTCATCCTGGAGGAGTTCTTGGGCTATGATGACCTCCTCATGGCCAGCATCAAAATGCTAGCAGAGCAGGAGGACAACAAGGGTTACCTTAGGTTTGTTGACCTGCCACA
>PNEQ01007862.1:0-71846 GCA_003012365.1 Medauroidea extradentata
AGGTATTCTTTGCTATCATATGTTGAACTAGGTTGGTGTAGTGGTTGAGTCTAGATAAGAAGTTATACTTAAAAAATATATAAAACTTTGTACAAAGGTAGGCAGCTAGGTGGGTGAATGACAGGTGAAGAAGATGGGAACATACACCCATCGGTAGGGATGAAGGAATTGGGGTGGAAGTAAGTGATGGACAGGATAATAGTGGAAAGGCTGGTCAGGATACACAAGGTCGTCAATGAAGTACAAGGGTGGGGATATTTAAGTTTATTATTAAGTAAGACAGAGCATAGAGGTAGTTGGATTATTGGTGTGTAAATTCAGAGGGTGAGAGCGGAACAGAACGGAGTATGCAGTCTGTGCTTAGGAGGTCGGTTGGAAAGTGGAATTTTCTGACGGGGGTGTTGGTCATGGAGAATAGATTTGGGAAAGTGTAGGAAATGTCTGGCAAGTGAGGAGGTAGGATGTATTTGACACTGGGCTGTTTCCCCATTACAAGTGTTGATTTAAGAGTTGTTATATTCTTATCAGAATTTTTTAATTTCAAATATTAGTTGTGCATAGAGTAGACAGCAATGTATCACAGAAATTAGATTTATGGGAAATTTGAATTTTGGCTTCAGGATACATTGTATTTTGTCTAAAATAAAGTGTTAAGTAGCTAGTAGATAATTCCAGTTTGTAACAAACTGGGGAACTTCAGGTTTTAAAGGCTTAGTGTGTAAACATTTATTAATTTATAAATGGCATGGGCAAGCGATAGATAAAGCAACACAGTATAACCTACATAGGTACTCTGCTGCAAAGTGATCTTAGGTAAAAAAAAAAAAAAACAAGTAGAGAGAGTGGTATGCTGTAAAGGGTACTGAAAGGAGGGAACTTTGAGGAAAAGAAAAAAGCATACTGTTTGATGGTACGGTGGGTGTTTGAATATTCAGCTAGCCTATGTGGAATTCGAGATGTAGATTGTAAAGATGCAAATATGGGTGATAGGAAACTAGGAAGGTAATTATAGGCCATCTGTAATTATGATGTAATTTTAAAACTGTGGAGAGGGAGATTGACGAGGGTTACATTGTCACACAACTCGGAGGGTATATATATAGGGGAAGAGGTAACAATTGTGAGAAGAATGAAATGGTGTAGAGGAGACTGGAGAGTGGCAAGCAGTATATGCTTGTAAGGTCAGTAAGGGAGTGGTATGTTTTGCAGGATGATTTGGTGACTGAAAGTGGTTGGAAAATTAGGAAGGGTTTGGAGAAGGTAGGTTTACAGGGACAGGAAGAAGTGATATTGCAGCAGATCAACAACCCAATTGTATTTATTATTTTAAGATCTAGGTTAAATTGTGAACATTATATTTGCATATGTTGCATTCATTATCTTGACAGTGTTTCTTTATTACAGTGAAATCATTTACCATACACGATTGTTGGACATGGCTAGTTAGGCCTACATTATTTTTCAGAATAATGGATTATTAGTCACTCAGGAAAATAGGTTAACACATAATTGTATATTTATTCACGAGACTAAATCAGTTTAGCAATTGTTCTTACGAAACACAAGCCCAATACACAAAGCACTTGTGAGCTTACAGGTTTGTCAGTATTTGTTATTTGTTTTTCTGTAACTTACTCGGACATTGTGAGCACAGCTTTTAGAACACAGTAATTATATAGCCGCGGAAAAATATTAAACCGTGTTATATGGTTATAATTGTCGTTTTTAATACAGTTGAACATTAGGGAATAACATGTTTTACCATTTATGATGTAAGAATAATACCACCAGAATCGTAATTTATTCTCTGTATATTTTTTTGTGTGGAATCATTTAAAACAGTCGCTACTTCCTCTTAAAAGTTGTCGGCGACACTAAAGTAAATTCAGTTTTCGTTTTAGCTTGATTTCGTTAGGGTTTCTGCAGTATTTTAGGCCGAAATACATTAATTATCCACTGAACGAGTGTTAGATTTGATATTTACAAAAACAACTTATTTCGCGGGAAAAGAAAGTCCAATGAAAAACAAGTACGTCACTGTTTTAAACGCTTCCTTTTGGCTAGGAGTGTGACGTCATAAGTAATATCGGGTGAACTCGGGTCACTTCGTATCTAGGCCAGATCCACACTAAACTTCATGAAGTAGCAGCCAGGCTCAAACTTAAATGCACTAAGCATACGAAATCTAGTGCCACTTGAAACATCCACTTGAGCAAGTACGAGTGGAGCCTTCAACTCAAGTCACGACTGTGCATACGGCCCATAGTGTTAATTTTGTAGACATTACTTGTAACTTAATTTTCCTCTCTCAACATTTTTTTTGCCCACGTAGTCTTCCCATTGCGGCATGTCAAAATCAAAATTTGTACCTTACAGGAACATACAAATAACAAAAACCAATCGACTTACTGGAACGAAATAATTTACACTAAAATTAGATATTATGGACGATAAGCGAAAACATTTAAAAACGTGCAACGAAATTCCTTTGTACTATTTTTATTTTCTATAAATATAGGAAACGGTATTTAATGTTGGAGTTTTTGTAAATACAAAGAAATTTTATTGTGTGTGATTATAAATATTTTGTCACATTGCCCACAATAACTAATTTTATCCTAATCTATTTCATTCGAGTGAGTAAGTTGGTTTTAATAATTTGTATGTTCTGGTAACTTACAAAAATTTGACTTTGAAATGCCGCTAGTAAAAGACCACGAGACCTAAAAAAATGTTCAGTAGAGGAATAAAGTCATAAGTAACGTCTATGAATTGAACACTGTGTCGTACAAATATAAAATTATGTGTGAACGTTTATAAGGGGAAATTTAAGAGTTTCCACGTTAACCTTGTGGCTTAATGCAACCTAGTGTTAGAGTCATGTTCGTGATCGGCGTGAAGCGAGCAACGACAAGCTCGTTACTGAGCGCTGCATGTCCTACTTGGTTAATACCCTCCCGGCTATTCGCGAGCGAAGCGAATGCGGTGAGCTCGGAAACACTCGTAAAATTTTATGATCTTAACCTCTTACAAACTGATCGCCTGTGCGACTTTCGATGTGAGGGAGAAAAATATAACTTCATGTTAATTCAGCTCCGTCTGTGACCATGATTAAAAGACCTTTTGCGTTGGTAGGAAAGCGTAAAAACACAAGACGGTAAGGAAATTAAGGAGTTGAAGGTAATTACAGTTTTGCAAAAATCACTTATGTGTTAGAGTGAGTAATGTTACTAGCATTAAAATTATTAATTAAATGTATTCATTGAATATTCCGCGCTTTGCTACCAACAGCACACGGTTCTGCAAAGCTTGATTACACACAAATGACACAACAGTCTTATATTAGGTTAAAGCGATCACCGACAATTTCGTTTCACTTTTATTCATTAGAAATTTTTTGTCAATCTTGAACATATAAAAATCTATTTAAAAATAATTCATAGAACATTATGAAACATAAGTTTTGAACTTGTCGTAGCTCAATATCATGTGGTTATGTAAGACCAAAATGAGGAGTGCAGTTCCAAAACTCGCTTTGTCCATCACCAAAGGAAAATGAGTTCCGAACAGTTTTGTGTGGTTTTTAAATGTGCGCTAAAGTTGACGTGATGATAGTTTCCAAAACTCGCCTTATTCAATAACAGATACACATAGAAAAACTGATTTAGCCATGTCACAAATGGGCTTGCAAATCAGTTTTTCCGCGATTTGCTCAGTTTTAGTAAAAGTTGACAAGGGGAGTCTTGGAACTGCACTCCTCAAATCAGAGTTAATAGTTTGATACGTTATATACTTACAACCATGTCAATAGTAACTCAGAAGAAACATAATCGTACTGAAAGTAATGTTTGTTAAGTCATTCTGAGCTCAGTTGGCGCGAATTTTAAGTGCTGAATCCAAAAAATTAGTTAGTGATAAATGTTAATAAAAGTAATATGGCAAGAAAACCTATGACTTTATATGTATAGTAACAGTGACACACAAAATCTTGGGAAGAATGATACAAATTTTCGAAATTATTCTAATCGTAAAATCATGACATCAAATTTGCTTAGCTACTGGTAACTAAAACCTTAAAGCCAGATAATAACTGACATTCATTTTAAAACACATACTTAGTCACGAACACACTAAAAGTATAAAAGTTTTTTCAGTATTTCTCAATCTTTTAGTCGCCATTTCATAATTACTTACAAGGTTTTATTTCGAAATATTTTGTATAACAATTTAAATGACATAATATTTACTGTACCGAGAGAAGGGTGCAATATCCGTAAATAATATAAGCCAATTAAACTGATGAATGTTATTTATACGCGGATAAAACTTTGAGTCGCCGTAGTAAAATACTAGAATAATGTTCTTATTTTTTCAAATGTAAGTACCTACGGTATTTGAGAATACAGTTGATTCCGGATTCAGTTTGTTCTTTTGAAACCCTAGTTATTCCTTCTGCCGATTTTTATTGTTAACAAAGCCACCTACGTGACAATAAATATTTTAACGCTCCCAAAAGTTATCGAGAAAGGGTACAGAAAATAATATGTTTTAAAATTATCATTCTATGTCTACATATAAAAGTGAACTCTGACTGAATGGCTGACTAACATATCAAACTGCAGCCCAAACCACTGGACCTAGAATCTTGAAAACTTTTGTAGAAATTCCCCTCAGGTCGTAGACGAGCACTAAGAAGGGATTTTTCGAAATTAGACCACTAAAAGGGGGGGGGGTTGGGTGAAAAGTGTTTCCCAAGAAACGTCGATAGAGTTCGAACCCGACGGCCTATCATTGTGATATTTTCTCTGATAGGACACTAATAAAATTGCATGTTAGCCAATTTAATGATTATTCGAAATTCAACATTTAAGGGGGTGAAAAGACCTTAAATGTGTATCCGATTAACTATCGATATCTATCGAACCCTTAGGGATTGAGAGTTGGTATTCATTTCAAAATATTGCTTATGTAAACACTCAAAAAGTAGTTTTAGAATTTTTTTGAAATTCGACCCCCAAGCAGTAAAAACGGGCAAAATGTATTTTTAATGAATCGTCTATATCACTGAAACACAACTGACAATCGTCGTGATTTTTACTTCAATTGGTTACGTATATAAATATATATAACAGAACTCCAAAACGTTTCGAAATTCTTTAATTAAGGGGGTGAAAATACGTGAAATGTGTTTTCGATTATTCCTCTATATCTATCGAACCAATCGAGCTATCGAAGTGCTCTTTGCTTTAGATTGATGCATTTGTAGGCCTAAATATCCTATACAGTATTAAAATATATTTTCCGAATTCGGCACCAAAGAGGTTAAAAAAAAGTGTAAAATATGTTTTCGATTCACAATCGTTATATATCGATTGCGTTGATTTTTATATAGTGACGTAATTTTTGTTTAAGATTGAGGACTACTCAAATACCTGAAAAGTAATTTCACGAATTTTCGAAATTCCCCACCTAAGTACGTGAAAAGGGGTGAAAAATTATGAAATGTGTTTTTAATTAGTCGTCGATATATCTTGAACCCAACGAGCTGTTGTGTTCTTTACGTCCAAGAGACACCAGTCAAGTATTCAAAAACGTGATTCAAGGGTTATTCGAAATTCACTCTCTTAGGAGGTGAAAATACCTGTAATGTGTTTTAGATAAATCCTCGATATCTATTGAAGCCTTTGAGATATACAGTTAATTATATTTCAAGATGATGACTACAAAAATAATTGCTAAATTGTTTTTAGAATTTTCGAAATTTGAACTCTCAGTACTGTACATGGGTCATACGTTATTTTTAATGTAAGACCGATTTTGATTCGACTGAATGAGCTACCATCATGGTTTGAACTTAAATTGGATACTTATACAAATGTCTATGGTGTTAAATTAAACTATTTCGAAATTCGACACACAAAAGGGTGAAAAAGTGCAAAATTTTATTTATGTCAACCTTTCTATCCAACAGGTAGAGATATTGAGGTGTTGTTCGCGTCAGAGTGATGCTTCCATAATTATTTAATAAATTATGTAGAAGTTTTTTTTACTTTACGAGATAACTTGATTATTAAGAATAAAACTATGTTTTTTGAACATTCAAGGCAGACGATCTGAAAAGCAAGTACGACAAGCGATAAATAAATTGTACAGGAGTTCACTTTACGAAATCATATCGAGACGTGGTATTGTATAATCTCTATAAGCCCAGGACTAGGAAATTTTATTTTTTAAGTTAAATTTGTTTTCATGAATTATTTCGACGTTATGTGTCGCAGTAGTTTGTAGCTCAAAGGGCCTATGCTCGAGTTTCCGTTCGTATGCGAACCGCCAGCCTGACCGTTCGAAATACGCTGTTCGTATGCTCGAACATACTCCCGTCCTAGTACACGAGACTCGTATACGAAATTCTATTCGAGCGGTAGCAGGCGGCCGAATTGGGGTTTGCATACGAGAAGCCATTAACACCGAAGCTATGGAGCAGGAATAAAAAGTATATTCATATAAATATTCAATTAAATATTTGTATTTTCGACAGTGTTTAAATAAAAACTCGCAACTAATTAAATTCGATTTTTAAAAATGCAGTTAAGCTCTTTTGCAGTATGTTAATTTAAAAAAATTACACATGCTTAATCCTAAATACTACTGTATTTATTATTTCTGAACAAGCTAACTTTAAATTAATATACTAACCTTTTTTTAAATTAAGGCCATTGACATGCATGTTATGAGTTGTACATTTTTGCGATTGATTGACTGAATCATACAAATTTGTGTCTTTTCAAACAACTCAATGAATTATTAACAAAAATGCACTAAAAACAGAAAACACAATAAAAAACATAATTATAAGAGTGGGTAATAAATCGTAGGAAAATATATCATTGTGACAGGTACTATTGCTGTATCTACATATCGATATATTTATTTTACTTTATTTGTGTATTCATATACGTTTTGTTATTTGTCTGTGAACAGTAGTAACAGTGTAAAATAAAATTTAAACATTCGCTGTTGAATCACATAAAGCCAACAATAAACAATGTTATGAAAAATTGTGTAGTACCAGACGTTTTTGTTATTTTCCATTGTCTTTGCTCATTATATACAAAACCGAGAATAAAGTTCTTGTAATATTTTATAATTATGACGGCTGTTAAACAATTCGTGAGGGAGGTTCATTTTATTTGAGTAAAATACAAGGACAAATATTTCTCCAGGTTAACATTAGGTATTTGGCTTCTTACATAAAATACAACAAAATTTGCTCTAAATTAATAAAACTGCCACAAATTAATTACGTAAAATGGCTATCTTAGTTACATTACTACATTATTTGTGTCCAATGTACAGCATCGTATCATATACTGACACTCAGTGATCTTAAATAAGGATATAGTTTGTATTAGTCAGTTATAGTTGCAAACAGACTAAATTATTTACTAAACTTTTAACATAAGGGGGAGTGTTAGACAATTTCATTGAATTTTCAGTTTACGAGCCACAACAATTATTCAAATTGTATCACCATTTGTATTCTACTGGTTGAAGAGATAAACTCCCTCTTATCAGTCTAATGATTCAGACAACCCAAGCGCTATACACAGATTCAGTTGGGTCACATCCACGCACGCCACAAGTGGTGTAACATAGCAATGTTCTGTCATAGTTACAGTAAACCTAGCTGCTTGGACGCAAACTAGCTACTCGTAATTTCATTTACCGCAATGTTAAAACACCACCACAGTATCGGTGGCACCAATGAGTTATATAAGGGTCATTTTTCAGCTCCAATGTACAGACTTGTTCCTCTGAGACCGTGTATAAGAACTTAGGAGAGTCATGGCATTTCTGCCATATTATCAGCAATTAAAGCAGAGTCCTCTAGCAACTTACATTACTACGTATTGCTCAGTTTTAAAATAATTAAAAGTACAAGATTAAGACGTTTATTAGAAATGCCTTAACTGGTTTGCGTTCAGTTAGGCTATGTTTAAAATTGAATAAATATATTTTAATATAAAGTAGCTAAACGTTACACAGTGACTGAATTCCAGAGAATTATTTTCATGAAGTTACTATTGATTTTTATAATCTGTACTCCGTGCATAATATTAGTTCTACCAATTTATTTTTTTATTTAGATGTTACACTGTGTATTGGTAAAATGCTCATAAAAGGTTTAGAAAGTATACAAAAAAATTTCCAGTTGGTGTCTTCATTTATTATTTTATTTCCTTAGATTTAAAGGGACCATGTGTATGAAATCCTCTGAGGGTACTGTTGAAAATTGTTTGAGTTGAAATAATGATGGTGTTTTAGTGTGCAGTCAGTTCGTGGATACTTCCCATTCGATTGATTATTAAACTCGCGAAGATACATAAAATTAATGTACCATATAAATTCACCAGATTATTAATAGCCCGTGGGACTCCAACACCATGTCTTTTAAATAAATATTCATTTATAAGGAAAACATTTTTTTAAAAAGAAATTATATTAGTTACTAATAGTTAGAACAAAAGCAAAAATATACTATTCACAATACATTGGACATAATTCATTGGGAAACATAATTAGCCTAAATAGTCTAAACTAAGGTTCGAAATGTTCTAGAAATTAAATAACTGATATTCTCGAAGTTAAAATTAATATACTTCGACTGTTTTACTTGTAATTCACATAGTTTAAATTTAATCGAAATATAATTACGTGTTCTAGGGCAAGTTAGGTTGACCACATTAATCATAATAATAAAACGGGTTGCGCTTACATGCTTGACATACGAAAGTGCTTGGTGACAAAGAACTGGATTATGCTAGCTTTAAGGAGTGATCTAGGGAATCTTGGTGAGTCGTAATCAATTACCAAAGTATTATTGTGGATTTTAAATTTCTTTGCAAACCACTCTTCCCAGAGCTATAATTTTTATTTATTTATTTATTTAGTTTTTCGGTGTTTTTTTTGTCTCAGCGCACAAGAAAACGTCTTGCCGACTCCAACTTAATTTCAGTTACGTTAAGAATGTCCCGATAGCCCATGGCATGATATTTTACTGTGAGTTATTTAATTAGAGGAAGTCAATTGGTTTTCACTATTTGCATAGCAGCGTAACATGCAAATTTTAACTTCGACGCACCATTTTGAGAAAACTATGCGATATTAAATAGTTCGTAAGATAATACTATACTCACATGTACCGTCAACAAAATTAACACTACTATTTCATGAAAATATTAAATAATGATTTTTTACCACTTAAATACCCTTAAAGACAAAATTACTGTATTAAGATTCTATGTCCGTTTATTTCAATTCCGTTAGAGATATTTGCAGGGTTCGGTTACGAGTTCAGCTGATCAGTAAATCACACCACGTTTGTTAATTTAAGTTCATACAAGAAAAACTTTCTGAGTATGCAGATGTAACATTTCTTTTCTACGTTTTAAGAACGTGTTCTTGTAATCCGATTCATGGAACTATGTTAGTTTCTGAAAACATTTCCTCCATTTTAATATCAGCGTCCGAGAACACAGTTTAAGGAAAATAAACTTAGCAAGGGATTTATGTTGGCACCATGAAATGTAGCCAGTCTACCAGAACAACGTTCTGGTTGTTGTGGGTACACTCGTGGATAAGGGAAGTCTAGTCACGATGACACCTAAGTGTCAGCAAAAACTAACGTCTAAATATAGGGTCGTACTTAAGTTCATGCAGTTCTTCGTAGGTTAGTGTACAGCTCTACCCATCACCCGTGACTGTAAAGTTGAACTAATATAAGTTAACCAATAGCATATCGAAGGTTGTTGCAGGTAGGGCACAAGTTGCAGAGAACTGTACACGCCTGTGCACGCATCGCTGTATACCAATGATCAAGAAATATCTACTGGCTGCTTATAGTCCGGGAATGATACGAGAAAAAAGGGTCAATTTATGGAGAAATTGCGAGAAAATTTGTTAACATCAAAATTCGCAGAAAAATTAGAACTGAAACATATCCAAAATCCACCGAAATACCAAATATCAAACCATATATATTAATATTTTAGTTGGTTTTGGTACATTCAATTTTTATTAGGCAAAATTTTCTCGTCTTTAGTTTATTGACCGACATATTTTTACATGTGATTCACGGTTTTCGGTTTATTGCCGTTTAATACTATTATTCCCCACTACAAACCACGTGTATTTAAAACTTCATTACTTTTAAGCTGAAAGAAGCAAATTTTAATGCAATATGAGACTTTTAAAAATTTGTTCTTCATGGGTTTTGCCTTACGATGTGCGATTTCAGTTTCATTACACTGTGGCCTTTTCGTGACAATTTCTTGAAAAAACAAATGCTGGTTTTATGTTAATTAATATGAAATTAGAATATATTACAGGAAAAGCTAGGCACTTCACCAATTGAACATAAATGGTCTGCTGTAAAGTGCGCCGTTTTATATTTATTTAATTTTTAAAAATTTTTTCCGGGGACGAAACCCGAAAAAAAAGACGTTATAATCGGATTTTCGTGAATTTTTTATTACGTTATGTGAAAATAACGTGCTCTTTATTTTTTGTATTTACGAGTTCTGTCGTGAGATACGCCGTTTTCGACGTATTATTTTTTTCCTTATTTTCCCGGGACAGATTTCGGCAAAAAGTAAAAACCGGACGGTGGATTTCGGTAGATTTGGTATATGTTATTCTACGAATTTTTCGAAAGGAGGAGAGGGAGGTGATGTAAAAAACACTTTTTCTTGAAATTTTTTCCGCGTTTTTTTTTTTTTTCGTATCTTTTCTGAACTATTACTGTGTTGTGACCAGTCAGAAGCGGCACCTACATACCAGCGTGTCAGTGATTGCAATATCAACTACCGCACAACCACATACAGTTCTCTGCAATTTGTGCCTTGCCTGGCAACTTTCGTTCGAGCCGCCATTGCAGTTAACTTGCAGAAAACAACAGACGTTGGTTATGAACCAAGTTACAAGACTACGTACAACCAAATGCAATAAAGAGTAACACCGGACAGCTCAAAGTTAATAACAAAGATAAAAGTGCGAAAAATAACCCAGTTACATGAGACGGAACTGCCGAATAAATTAACGTCATTACTTTCCTTTTTACATGAACGTTTTAATTTTATGTGTTTTGCGCACTACTGTTTAGATTTTAGTTATTTATATTTTGCTGTAGCATCAAAAATTGGTTATTCGTTTGAGAAAAGAAATTATATCTGCACGTTGTTATGTTGTAGCGAATTATCTTTAATTAATAAATTGTAGTGTGACGTTATCTGTAGGCTTGAGGTGGGAACGCAATCAGTGGTATTTTAGAATTTCGCAAGCTGCCCGGTATTGGATTATAGTGTATTTTATTTAACGTAGTATGTATATCAAGAAAATATTCTCCCTGTTCAAATATCTATATATGCCAGTTTTCATGACGACTGGTGGAACAGCATAGATGTTGCCGCGCTGCAGCACCATCTAGTCGCGAGTTGTAGAGTTAGAGAAACATCGACAGCATTAAAATATGTTGTATGAAAAATACACATATATTTGCTAAGTTTCGTGGTGATCTATGGAACGGTGTCAGAGTTTATCGATCTCTCACATAACTACATACATAAACATACATCAACATTCATTTTTAAGTATACATATAGATAAGCTAGGCTTATTAGCGATAAATTGTGCTCACGAAACCGTAGGAGGTATAATTTAGTAGGTAGTATTGATCACGTGATCGGTAAGGTGATGTGGTTTAATATCACTTAAACAACCAGGTATTAAGAGCGGAAGAGGGTGAAACGAGGTGATGGTCGAGGCATGAATGTTGCGATGGCCCTTCACCTCACATCAACCTCATCGACTCTTAAGAAAAAGTGATAGACAATATTATTTTATTTTCAGTTTTAGAATACATTATTGGTAAGCCGTTTGACACAAAAATAATAATAGAACCATTCATTAATTTTTCATGCAGAATCATTTCCAGAGAATTCTTGATAGTTAACCTAAATTTCTCTTGTAATTATTGTGCATGTTAAATTAATGAAGGATTCCATTAATATTTACGTCAAGCAGTTTACCAATAACATATCCTATGGTTTGTAGAAGAGAAAAATTGGACAATACAATTAAAATAAATATTATGGTTAAAAAACTGAAAATACAGAAAAGTTTTCTTGCAGCAGGTAGTGACTGCGAGTAGTTTCAAGACATGCCACCAGTTATGAAAAGCAGCACATCCTAGTTCAAATGTACGATTATTTTCGTAGTTCAAGCTTTTTTTTCAGATCCACTAAATTGGCTTGTTGAAACCATCTGTAAATTTAAATGATTTATAGTGTCTAGGGTTGATATCCTTTTCATTACGTTAAGGGTAGAGCTTGTAATTAAAACAGCAAATTAAATTTTGTTTTGTTAAAATGTCACTTCCTACAAAAAATAATTTCACAAATTTCTATGTGCCTAATTTTAATTATTCACATAACAACCCTACAGAAAGGTTCACTTTCTCATGCGAACTAAATTCGGTTGCGAAATTTTAACTAGGAAATGAGTATTCATTGAATTAATTTTGAAATCAAGTAATTTAAAAACACTTTTCAAAAGTTTTCTAGTAAATTTTTTTGATATTGCTTTAGTATGCAAATAATACTTTTCAAGGTTTATTCATACGGCTTCATCTTTCATTTGAAACTTTAATATTTAAAATCAGACAATTACTTCTCACGATATACATTTAGGAACCTGACGTGGTGTTTTCGTGTACTGCTGGTTGCGGAGTATCCGGGTTTCCAGCTAGGTCACAACCTTAAGGGCTGTGAATCCTTCTTACCTTAGCTTATTCATAGTGTGATTTATATATAGAGATGTTAGGAAAGTTAAATGCATATAATACGTTGTGAAAGCGGAGACACTTGTTGACATATAGAATGGCCTATCTTTAGACGACACAATAGTAATAAAGGAGAGCTCGTCCCTGGAAAGGGGTACGTAGGCGAAGACAAATGACTGCGCGAACATAGTAGTACACGCCCGTCCAAAAACGAAGGTCGTGGATTGTGGCCTGTGGTGAGGATGGTGAAGGCAGGGGTAGAGGATGGGGGAAGATGTGGGCGTTGGAAATGATTTGCGATCCACGAGAGTCATTGGCACTGTAGATGCGGACGACGAGATAATACTGCACCGAGGTCTCCGACGCCACATAAAGCTGGGCCGTCATAACATTCTGCAGCATTTACCTTCCCGCTTTTTTTTTTATTTTGCCACCAGCCTTCCCTCCTCACACCTACTTGTTGGGCCTAGCCTCGTGAACCTCCCTTAGCCAATGACAATGCGTCTCGTCGGCACGAAACCTTGATCAACTAGCTGACATCGCCACAGCCAAGTCCATTGTGATTTATTACAATCATATCATACGAGCAGAGTATCAGAATTATTTATGACAACCAACATAACTTACACTCTCTTGCATTATGTAACACATAGGATATTTCTAAAGTTAAAGAGTTAGTGTACCTGTCGCTTGAACCGTGCTCTAGCGTATTTTTTCTTGTGTAACTTTTAAAATTATTCCAATGCGTTTATGTACGAAAATAAGACACTCCAAACTGTGTCCATCTGATTTTATAAACGCCTTCCGCCAACTACAAAAATTATTTCCAAGCTCCTCAAATGTGTTAAGAAAGAAAACTTTTTTTCGGACTGCTATGGTTAAGAAAATATCAACCGTAATCGGATTTCTAGATCATAGAAACCTGCTTTGGACTTTACCTCATACTATCCACAAATAAAGTGATAGGGTCATCGCTTGAAGTCCCATTGAAAAACTGTTTCTACGAAAACACTGCGTGCTGGTTTAGTACTCCGCGTCCAGAGACGATGAGGTGTTTGACGGACGTGTTATATTTGACTTATAGCCACCCCTGTGTCCGTGCCTCGAACGTAAAAAAAAAGCTAGCGTCTACTAACTCTTAAGATGCAACTATTTAACAGCCTTGGAAGAAGGGACGCCCGGTTGGCGCAGTGGCTAGAGCACTCTCTTCCCGTCAGGTTCAATTCCCAGTGAGGTTGGCCCCCAGATTTTCGCATGTGAGAATCGCGAAGCCACTGGTCGGCGGGTTTTCTCGAGGGTCTCCAGTTTCTCTCGTCTCTTATTCCCGACACTGCTCCATACTTACAATATGTCACCCCTCACCAGTGCTTAAGACCTATGTGGTAAGTTCGCACCAAATAAACTTCAAATCTTTCTAATCTTCTTGCAGTATGAATGAAACAACATTAGTGCAGGGAATTAAATGTGAAATTGCTTAAACCCTCCTCTTATCATGTGAATTTACTTTTGATTCCTTTGTTGCATAAGCTTCGTTCCCTGCAACCTTCTGTAGCTGTACCGTTGGACAGTTGTAGCTACACCAGAAAGAAAAAGTCGTGTCATTGAACAGTATGTGCCTTTATATGAGGAATAGGATTTATATGTGAGTTGTAGCTGCCATAGTTTAATAAAATATCGCTCAAAATGACCGAAACTTGTTTTTTGACGTTTATCGAAAGTGTTTTTTAGGAACTGAAGGTTTCGTCCATCATTCCTGGTTATGGTAGACAAAACTTGTAGTAATTCAGTTCAATCTAATATTTGTCATTTTGCTATCGGCGTGTTTATCAGTGGGCTGTTCGTGGCTTAACTATACAGCTAATTTCGGCGTTATAATATGTGTTGTTGCTTTTCATGTACTGAATATAAATATGAAAGTCTCAGTTTGATTATAACTAACAACACATTTTAGTAATAGTGTTTTTCTCTCTAAAAAAAAACTTACATTCAAAATCATATAAGCAAGATTAAAAATGCCGCTGAATTTAGTTAACAGATCTTAGAAATTGTTTCATTTAATTACTTTATTTGATGTTTATGGGGTTCGTCGAGAGCAACAAGATAAGGGATGGCTACGCACAACTTTACACAAGGACAGAAATTAAGAAATTAGTCTGCCGTGATCTATGCTAAATAAACATTCCAGTATTCATCTGCAGCAATTTCAGAATTCATGGAAAACCGAAATCAGGATGGCCGGAGCTGGGAATCAAACCCGATCCTCCTGAATAAGGACTTAACATGTTACCGTGGCTCCAAATTCTCCTACCGCCCGTCGTGCTAGACAGAAGGTCGCAGGTTCGAGTCCCTAGACGTGCCAATCGCCGCTTGCCGACTACCACACAACCTTCGGCATAATGTACGAGGTGGGAACGTCAGATACGATTAGGCCTGTTGTTAATCCATTACAATTAATTAAATATAATTGACTCCGTCACAATCGCTCCCCTCCGAACTAAAATCATGTAGGCTTTATATTTAACTTTGTATAAATTTATAGAATCTTCCTTATTCAGTTATTTATTCGTCCTTATGACTCTTTTCAGCAACGAAGCCCCTAGTGTAAGCCATTTTTTAATGTTTAGCACCACTTCATTCAAAACTTCAGGTATAGCTACACCAACATATAAATCTTTTGTAGCCAAATTCGGTTTTTTTTATGAATGAAACGAAGCTAATAAATCATAATTGGCATTTCAAAATGTTCCTTAGTTTTGGTTTGACATAATTGAGCAAAAATTTTTAAATTATATTGTCAAACGTCATAAAGGATTTTTGTTACGTCACCGGACAGTGTTTCACTAACGTAAGTGTTTATACATAAACTATTCTATCATTTAAATTGTTTTAAATTATTTCTAAAGAATCTTTTAACTTTTCTTTTATTTATGAACTCTGTCAGTTATCTGAGATGGTTGCTGAAACGAACGTTTGGCGTTAAAAATTTTACAACTGCAAAATAAGTTGCTGAATTTCTTTTAAAATGTGGCCATGTCCTTTATCCTACCACAGCCGTATTTAAAAGACAAGCATTATTTCAAACTGTTGAACTGATTCTTGAAGTATGACATAAACGTTTATACGCTACTGAGACGCTAAGCATATCTGACACTATCAAATTAAAGCTTTATCACGTAATTACTTTTACAGTGTACTTTTGTAGATACTGGATTCTAATATAAAAATGTTACGTCACAACTATTGAAAAAATTACTCTGAAACAACTAACGTGTATACAATTTGCAGAACTCAACTTATTAATACTCGCTTGCTAGTTCTGTAGGACTCAGTTGACATTTTATTTCGATAAGTTAAGACATCTTCATGATGCCCTGTATTATAATACTGAAAAAATACATAAACACAATAGATGCTTGCAGTAAATTATTTCAACGTCTCAAATTCGGCTGAATTTAGTTGAGTGATTTTATTTAGAGCAATTTATTCTAAAATAATTAAAATGTTGCTTTTTGAATATGGGTGATTGATTCTAATAAACAGCGTGGTATACTGTAGCAATTCATACCCTTTAATTTAGCCTGGATTGGATTATTTTCCTAAATATGTCAATATCACTGTGAAGTCCAACTTTACGCATGGTTTTCGACCGATGAACTATGTATATGTTGTAATGGTTAATCTTAAATTATCAGTCACCAATTAGCATTCCACGCATTTTCCTTTGAAATATAGCTTAGAAAATAGAATCCATCTGAATTACGTGTGTTTGGGACTCATAATTTACAGAAGGGAATTCCACATAAATTTTGACGGATATAACTGACGAAGGCGTGGAACATTAATCAGTGCCAAAGATACAAATTTAAAATTGCTAGTTTATGAAAGGTAATATGAAGCAAAATTTAAAGTTGGAAACCTATAAAACATTTTCTTTTTGAACAGGAGTTCCAGTTACACAAATGTACCACTTTTTTTTTTTCATAAAGTTTGCATGGCCGACTACCGTTCATTACTGTTTTAATTTTATTAATTTTTCTGTATGTATTGACATAAACCCAAACATTTCAATTGAAGATTTTAATGTTGCTCTATTCTCAACGCCCTCTTCTTAAAAAAAAATACAAAAGTTAAATAAGGCTTCTTAAAATAATCTTTCGTTCAAGGATTCCAAACGGTAAACAAGGAGTCGGTGAACGCTAACCTTGGCAAAGAGATACACTGTGCTAAAAATCATTATTCGTTGTAAGCGCGCGCCTCTTTCACTTTCGTATACGGAGCGCAGATAATCAGGCGAGGAGGTGGGAGAAAGAACTAAAGAAATAAAGACGGGGCGACCTTGAAACGTTGCACACACGTCAAACCAATGTTCATCGCATTCTTTCTTGCACATGATTTATTATTCAGTCAATCTGTAACCTTTCCAACAACCTTGTCGACCACGCAGTGTTTTTTTTTTTTTTTTTTTTTTTACAATGTGTCTACTTTGTTTGGCTCCTCGCCGTCTCGCACAGCCCAGCTGCTACAAGCAGCAAAATTAGTGCTGGCAGTACATTCGCCTGCCAACGATTCGAGAGGCTCCAACTTTAAACTGTATTTAAGACCATGCCCCTATTTTTGTACTGTTTTCACTACAATTATTATTTAACACACAACGAGAGCGTAAATAAAAAATGTACAGTGCATTTTGTTTTGTTTAAAATTGTTTACACTATATTGGCAATATTTATTAAAGACAGTAAATACTATAGCCTCTCACCAAGGCAATTCGGGTTCGATCCACGACGGGGTGGGTCCCCGGATTTTCGCATGCAGGAATCGTGCCGAAAGATGTTGCTGGTCTGCGGGTTTTTACGAGGGTCTCCCGTTTCCAATTCCTTTCTCATTCCAGCTCTTCTCCATCGTATAGTCCTCATTTCATGTTGTTAATTTATATAGACACGTACAAAATTCAGCACTAGGCCTGTTTACAATTTTCCGTGTGTTATACATGCACAACAAAAGTTTTAATTGAATGACGTCAAAAAATAGTAATACTACAAAAATGCATGCATCTTCATTTCTTACAGACAAGCACTTGTAATTGGCAAACTTCTAAACAAAGAGAAAATAAAATTTAAAAATTACATATGTTAAAACACATTATAAGTTCTCAGTAATAATATAAAAATCATTTTCCATTACTAGTATACAGTTGTCGAGTGTCTAATATCTACTCTACTGTTATAAAGAATAGTATATATTCGGGGAATAAGTGATTTAAAAAATTGCTGCTGCCGGAATGGTTTGTAAATCGAGCATAATTAACTGTAATTTATGTATTAGTCAAAACTTTATAATTAATAGCTGTCATGGCAAAAACTATTTTAAATCAAATTGCCAAACAGATATATTACATCTACTCTCGTATAGAATTAAAGAATAAAAATATCGCAAAAACATTAGAAGCTATTAATTAATACCTTAAGGCTTGCAGTACCGATGTTTCAATTGAGAATCAAATTAACTATTTTCTCTCCTTGGACAATTTTTAAAGAGAGATATTTCAGTCCAAGAAATTATTCTATGTTAAATGTAAGGAAGATTTTCGCTGTATAAGAAACTGCTATTTTTGTTTCCTTTATTGTTAAATTTATTTATGAAACATGACCAAATATTTTCTTATGAATAAAACCTTTCTTTCTGAATATGTCTTACAAAATTTTTGCGTAACAAAACAATTTTAATAAAATATATATTCATATATAGTGGTATTTCAATGATTTTCGCAATGGGGATGTATGGCAATATGAAGCGTTTGTTGGACATACACAAAAGTGAATGCTGAGTTACATAAAAATAACAGTTACATAAAATGACTAAGCACGAGAGAAAAAGCAACAACAATAAATCCTAATAAACAACCCAGGGAAGCCAAAATGGCTGTAGCTGTTTGGCCTTTGTCTGTTTGATATTTCCCTTTGTGTTTTCGGTTTTCCATTAATTACCGATTTTATTCCTGTTTCGCAAATATTTGCATGTTTATTGACTATAGTCTCTTCTGGTTTTCTGGTTTGTGTCTTCAATTTTTTTTTATTGTTGTTGCACATTTTCTCGTTCTTATTTATTTTACGTAACTGAAGGTGTTCTGCAACTCAGTATTCACTAGCAATAGCGTAGTGGAGTAGTGGTAAAACACTCGCCTCGCATTCGGGAGTATCCGGGTTCGACCTATGTGTCTCCGGCCATCCTGGTTTTGGTTTCCCAGGGTTTTCCGAAATCACTCCGGGCGAATGCTGTGATGGTTTCTTCGCAGAGACCCTGGCCGACTCCTACCTCCTTTCTCCCCGTGCACCGTAACCAAGGCCTTGTGCTGTTCGAGAGTACGTAAAACCAAATCAATTAATTAATATCAAACAAGAAACTTCATTTAGCTTTGCCCACGAATTCATCCGCGATGATTTCGGATAAGTATAAGCACTACAAGTGATCTTAAGTAATTCGAAAAAAAAAAATATTTCAATATATTTCAAATATTAAATAATTTTTCAAAAGAATAATTTATAAAGATTTTTGATAGAATTGTTATAGCAATTCGATTAATGTAATTAATAATTTGTATAAAATTATAATACATAGTTTTGAAATTTTTTTTATGTTAAGTGTTATTGCTGACTGTATAAAGAAATTTTAAATATGTATTTTTTCTCTAAAGTATCTTTTTATTCCATTCTGCCCCCTGAATTGTTTTCTTCGTGTCCCTCCCCCCAGTCTACACACACATATATATTCCTCTTCGTCAAAATCCTTAGCGGGCGCACACACAAAAGCTCACTACTTGAACAGCCTTCAGAGATCACGGTCCATAAATAAGCCCCTAATATTTATGTGTACCTGATGTGCGTGCGTTATATCTTCGAGTCCATGGACCAAATTTTATTAAACTCGGTGCTCGCAATGCACTTAACGATCGTAACTTTTATTTATTTATTTGTTTAATGTCATCAACTACCCTTTGAAAATTCTAACAATTTGCTATTTAACTAGAACCATCTTATAAAATAACTAAAATTTTGAAACGTTGGCAGCTCATCATCAGGCTCAAATTGTTATAGATATTCCACCTTGTCAAAGAGTGCAACGTTAATGTACATATTTTTAATGTCAAATTTAAAAAATATATATATTCAGCATATTCAAACCAATTTTTCTTGACAATAGGTGCAGCACAATATTTCAGTTTTCGGAAAAAAAAAATTATGTAGAGCAAAGTTAAATTGTATGCTTAAATGTTACAGCAGTTTATGTCTTTTTAAGAGGCAGTTTTGAAAATCAGCATTTCGTAAACCAATAATTTTAATATGATGTTTCGGAACTGTATTTACTTAATCCTCCAAATTAGGCACATGTAATTTTTTTCTATAGTACGTGACACAAACTATACAAATGTTAATTACATAGGTATTATATTTTTGACATAAATTTATACGAAAACTTTTCGAATTACTTAAGATCACTTTTAGTGCTTATACTTATCCGTTGCACGATCAAAGAGGTATAAAACTAAATTGAAAACATCGCGGACGAATTCGTGGGCAAAGCTATTATAGAATCTCAAAGAACTTATTTTTATCATGGCGATGGCCCTCAGTTAGATGAAAAATTGAAATATTACAATACAACATAGACTACATAACAGTTTTCCTATCCTTATGTGTTTGGCTGAAATATCTGAAAAATTCTTAAGAAGTCCGTTGAAAATATCTTAAAAGAAGAACTTCTATAGTTGGTGTGTCACTCGATGTTAAGCTGATCAACTTCTTCCTTATCTCTTTATCTACATTATTTTTCTTCTTTTGATGTACGTTTTCTGTGGTTAAGTTGTGTAATATTTGTCAGTCTGCATTTGATTGACTGTGAGTTATTTTTTCTGTTTACTTCTCGCCTTTATGTCGTACCATATTTCAACACAATTAACTGTTTTACTATGAGGCGCACGAAAAATCTGAATAATTTGATAAGAACTAATAACCAGCAGCCAACTATTTATGAACTGTTTTGTCCATCTGTGTGTCAGTTCTCTGAATGAACTGCGTTACAGTTAATGCGATTTTTATATTTATATTCTGTCCAGTGTAAGAACTCTTAGCATGATAAATGAGGTGTTTAACTAGAATAGATGGCACCTCTTGAGAACCCATGTGAACAGGGGTTTAGTTGCCCATTAATTTTATATATCAATCGTGTAGTTTTATTTAATTGTATGACATAAATCACTATTTAACCAATAATGCCTGTGCGCCCATCGTTTTAAAAATAAGCGTCTTTGCTAATTTAAACATATACTTAACATTTAATTTATAAGTATAAAACAAACGAAATTTGGAGCAAATTAGAGGAGTAGTTTCGGGTAAATAATGTTAAATAATTGTTTATGCATAGAACTGTGTTTTACAAAACAGTCGTTTAAAAACAATATGCATTAGAACACAAATGCACATGTTCGATTGTATCTTGGGTCACTCAATAAGTCTTTATCAACTGTTTTCCTATGTAGTGTATATATCCTGTACTTAATTTCTTATTCTTGGCACACAGCACTTTAGGCAATCAAGAATATTCTATTCCTATACTTTTATTTTCTATTTACACATATTTAATGCTTGCCTAGATATGTACATTAATGTCAACTGTCGAGAACATAATAATACCAATTTTAATTCTTCAAGTTGTAGAGTATACTTTGCTTCGTCTCAGTAATTTAGGTAGAGCTGGCCAATTATCATAAGCAAATAATTAAAGTTGCAGTTATTTACTGCCAGACACGTTAGTCAGTTTTATCGTATTAGAATTTTTTTAGGATACAATGTCTCAGAGTAATTTAATTTATATTAATGTTATTAAGTGAGACAGAAATTTAATAACAACAACGGCCCGCTGACAGATTACAGTAATGATTAAAAATATCACAGAGTATTTTTTTTTTTAATTTAATTTTCTAGATTAACAACCAAACCCTTAAAATTTTCTTTAACACATCCTTCACTTTCTTACCAAAAGGCAGTTATATAATTAGCCCTTATGATACCTGAAAGCGTTTTCAATACACACAAAATTCCGATTCAGGTTTAAAAAATTAATTATATATCACTTACAAACATTATGCTGTTTTAACGAAGCATTACAAAATGTATCAGTTGCCTTAGTACAATCGGTATTTTATAATATTCGTGACATATATCAATATTATCACCCTTTTTCTTATTATTCCTCGCTGAAAGTTTTTCGTTTGTATGGTTAGTTAACACACTTTGGTTAGTAATAGTCTTCCGCCAAGAAGACTTACTGGTATGTATCATGATTGCGCGTACCAGATTTCAAACAATCAGACAGTTGGATAACCTTTTCGTCTTATGAATATTAACAATTTTTACGTGTAGAATAAAAGACTCAAAGTTTAAACATAAAGTTTGTATGGAAATTTAATACGTCAACAATGACCTAAACATCTCCCACGATTAATGGTAAGTAAAAACATTTTGTCCAGTACATTTGTCACGCAACTTTATGAGAGTGTTTGGAAATCTCTATTTGATTATTCCATTAAAAAGAAGTAACTTATGTATGGTTATAGGCTGTTTACGATACAGTGACCATATGTGAAGCTCGCCTTGTAAAATCGAATAACCTAAACGTGAATATCATCGTGGCCTCCGCTTTTCCTTTTATTTTAAACAGTAGAATCTCTAAATTTTTTTACATTGTTAACAATTCTAAATGTATACGAACAATTGACAGAATCATACAAATTGGCGAAAAACATAACTAGGATGTCAAAAATACTTTGTTCACAGTGATTAGCCTAAATAAATTGTTAATGCGCTATCATGACAGTTGTACGCTAGTATTTATTTTTGTTAGTGTAGGGAAATTGGAATGGACGTATCATTTCTCTCAGTGACTGGAAGACTCAGCTACTCTAGTACGCATCTCTCACCTATCTGGCCGACTAAGTACAAACATACTATATAACGTAATTTATTTGATTGGGTGTACAAATAAAGTTATTTTAGGACAAATGGTTCATGTTCAAAGGAGAGAGAGGTTATATGCAACTTAAATGAAACTAAATATGCTTATTAAGAATTGCGTGCATTCCAGAGAATTGAACCGGCTAATTTACAACCCTAAATACCGTCACATAAAATTTGAGATTGGGAAATTGCAGCGAAGTAGAACAAACTGCGGGCCAGTCTTGAGATCTATTGACCTTTCATCCCAATTAACCTACAACTTGATGACTACATACAGCAGCTACCGTTCAATACGAATAAAAACGTCCCTCGGAACCACTTAGCCACATAAACGTTATACAAATGTTGAAGACTGTCAACGATCAAATGAGCAATATTTAAATATGTGTAGTTAAGAGTTATTATAAAAATCTTCGTGGCTTAAGGTTTTTATTTCTGAGCTTTGTGAAATATACACGTGGTTATGATTACTTAAATTATTATTATTTTATGAAAAGAAGTGGCGGAAGGATACAAATGTTGTTACAAAAAATAATAATCAAGACCTATAAAGTGCTGAATTTATCCTAAATTGCCTTCTCGTAGGCTAGGTAAACAACTATGAGATATTATTTAAAAGTAAATTGCTAACACAAAAAAAATAACTCGAATTCAGTCACCGACAACTATTTTCTCTGCGTACCAAACATGCGGTAGATTAAATGAGGAATTATGCTAAATATCTTAAGACATTGTGAATCACTTACAAAGACAATAGTTTCAAAGAATAATACTCTGCGTAAAATGTAATAATTTATCTTTAAACGTTACCTTATTGTATGGAATTCTTAAAATAAATACACCAAAAAATAATGAGATAATTCTCCTTGGAAAAAAAAGTATATATATTTGTTGCAGTATTTCTTACCAAATTGTGCGTAAAAATTTTTCTGAAAGCGTTGTTTTAAACTGGCCCATTGAAAAACTATTTTTTTTTAACATTTGTTCTCAATTTAAAGTAGTCTGCACGCTTAATTGGCGAATACAACAAGATCACGGCAATCATGCTAGTTGGACACAGTCATTGCTAACACTTCGATGAGTAAAATATTTGAGTTCTGACGTTCATTTGATTGTTCGGCTCGAGTACAAGAAAGTTTATAACTGAAACTCTGTATAACAGCAGTGCAAAAACAGCGTAGCATTCATCGACTTCAAAACATGACCAATAATTATCTTAGTTCGAAACAATGGTCTACATGAGTTATGACGGATACATATTTCAGTCAGAAGCTAACTAAGTCTTTAAAATATGTTGACAATTTAAACAGAGATGAAAGGTACGAGTCAAAGCGAACTTGACTGGGTCAAGTTTCAAAGAACAAGCAGAATTGCCTTCCAGGCCACAACACAATTCACATGAGGGAAACGTGCAGGATGATGCCGTTGGTCGACGGGTTTTCATGGTAATCTCCTTTTTCTCCCGCCCCTTCTTTCCGCACTCCATATTCACATAATGTCATCACTCGCCAGCGCTGAAAAACTCGATGCTAAGCGCTGACCAAAATCTCTCACTGACTCAAACACGCGGCCAGTAAGCGGGCACCTTAAGGGTCGATAAAGTAATAATTTTAAATAGACATGAAATGGCGTTAGTTTTGTGAGACGATACTTGTAACTGCAATTTACTGTTACGAAACAATTTTAGCTGGCATTGTTTTCTCACAACAGTGCGTCAAAGTCAAAATTTACATGTTCTGCTGCCGTTCAAATAGTGAAAAGCAAATGGCCTACTTAAGGGCGCGGTATACCGCAATTTTCATCAATTTTTTTTTATTTCTTATTTGCACCAGATATTTTTTTCTTATTTTAGACACAAAATGTGACTAAATTGGGCTCTTATGAAATTTTTTTATCTATCATAGTTTGTTAAAGTCATATTTTGCATGTTTCCGTTTTAAGTACAACACTAAAACTAACTGATATACCAAACTGAAAAAAAAAACACAGTGGATAAAGACATTACAGGCTACAATGTCATTCTCATAAAAGTAAATAGTAAAAATTATTTGTATTTAAAAAAAATTATTGAATGTCTTAAAATTTGTATTTTCAGTTCCAGCATTTTTTTAATACAAATAATTTTTATTCTTTATTTTTATGAGCATGACACTGTAGCCTGCAATGTCTTTATCCACTGTGATTTTTTTAGTTTGGTATAACAGTTGGTTTTAGTGTAGTCCTTAAAACGGAAACATGAAACATACGATTAACAAGCCATTACGCGAAAACTTTGAGATGTAAAAAAATTTCATAAGAGCCAAATTTAGTCAGATTTTGTGTATAAAATAAGAAAAAAATATATGGTACAAATTAAAAATAAAAAAATGGTCATGAAAATTGCGGTGGACCGCGCCCTTAAAGAAAATAATTCATAGTGAAATAACATATTATATGCTACGTAATAAAACATTTGAATATATTCCGCGAACTGTTTTAGTAATTGCAAAAGCAAAATTTTTTTGTACTTTAGCGCTTTCTTTTTTCAATTCAGAATATATCGTTGTGGGTTTTCTGTTTTATTGCATAGCTCATGGTGTGTAAGTTCATAGTGAATTATTTTGTTTAAGTAGGTCAGTTGGTTTTCACTATTTGCATGGCATCGTAACAAGTAAATTTTGACTTTGACACCCCGTTATGAGAAAACTACGAGAGCTGAAATTGTTTCGTAAGAGTAAAATGTACTCACAAGTATCGTCTATACAGAGTGATACGGGAGAAGTGGTACATGCTTTGAGGGGTCATAGTACTGGTGATTCTGAACAAAATGTTTCTAATAAACATATGCCCATTTCTTAACCGTTTCAGAGAAACCGAAAGAAAACAACAAGGGACGGGAAATGTGCAGGTGACGGTAAATCACGATACTGTTATCGTATGTTTTCTTTAATTGTCTACATTTCCTCACAAAACATGTTCAAACACTCCACCGCCAACTTCAATGCATTTTGCTGCTCTGATAGACAGCTGCTGTGTTGCTTATCTGAGCTCATTAGTACATTGCTGTACTTGAGCACAAGCATGGTAAATACGAGCGAGAAGTTCCTCTCTTGTGTCCACCCTGCACGTGTAGACTTCGCTGTATGAAGCTGAGCAGCAATTCGTCTCGAGCTAGTTGTTGGGCTGCGTTCTAGTACCTGAATAATGTTCTCAACTTCATTAAGAGTTTGTTGTATGGTACGTTCGGATACAACATTTATGCTGGGAAGCGTACCACGGCCACGCAAGCCTGCGAACACCCTGCTAAACACCCTGTTATCTGGAACTCTGCGATTAGGAAATCATCGTCCGTACTCACGAACAGCGGCTCTGGAATGTGCGAAGACCTGTGGCATTTTTGACTATACTGAACTGTATTCACAGTACACGTAACAACACTGTAGGACTGTGTTAAACAACTGCACTATGCTTAGAGCGTCACCGATTGGAAATGTACAAAATTATGCACAACATAAGATAACAGTAGCGTGATTTACCGTCACCTGCTCTTAATCCCGTTTATTGTTGTTTTCATTAAGTTTCTCTGAAACGGTTAAGAAATGGGGATATGTTCATCAGAAACATTATGTTCAGAGTCACCAGTACTATCACCCCTCAAAGCATTTACCTTTCCTCCCGACTCATCCTGCATAACTAACAACATTTCATAAAAATATAAATGTATGATTTTATCGCACTTGAACACCCTTAAGAGACAGTGGACGTAGGCCTAGAGCGTGAGACGTGCTGTACCGCGATATGGAAAGCAGTTTTTCTTGTGCAGCTATTAAAATTTTTTTCAATGCGTTTATCTACGAAAAGAAGACACACTTGAAACTGTGTCGCTATAATTTTGAAAATGCCGTCCGCTAATTAAAAACAAGATTTAAAAGCTGCTCAAAAGTGCTAAAAATGACTTTTTCACATTGCTGTAGCTGTTAAAATATTAACCGTAATCGGAAAACTTAATAAATGAAACCTGCATCGGTCTTTACCTATTTTTTTTTTCAGTTGAAAAACAGTTTCTACAAAAACACTGCACGTCAATTTAGTCCTTCGCTCATAGAGGTGATGAAGCGTTTGACGGACGTGTTCGACTTATCGCTAGGGACCCGGTTTTTTCGCGAAAAGAATTTTGCACCAGTTTGCTTCAGTGCCTTATGTGCACATCTGCAGTTCTGATTCATAGTCAATTATTGGATGTTTTTTTAATTCTCACGTGTCTTGAGGTTCTACCTAAAAATAACCTACGTGTGGTGTCGTAGTAACCTTGCTGTGGTTGCCACAGTCAAATGAGAGACGTCACTTTACAGAGATACGCTGCCAATAACCATGAAGCACAGCTGCAGATGTTGCACCTGAGGCACTGAAACATGCTGGGGCAAAATGTTCATGGCCCTGATGATTATAATTGACGACTTAGCATTCATAAGGGGCTAGGTGCCAAAAGGTAAGTTTCGAGGTAATTACGAGAACTGTATATTGCGACAAACAAATGAGCAAAGAATTATCCGAATGCGTTCGCATATCTTTTACTTGGAAACGTAGTAAATAGGAGCAATCTAATAGTAACTAATACAAAATAATTATGAACATCAATATATATTTTTTTCAATGAACTAGAATGCGTTTATATTTCTCCAGAAATCTCGTTGTGCTGATGTACGGCGCGCAATATCACTAGGAGATAGCACTTCGACCTTATGTTTTGGCACCTTTCTATGTACCTAACGCATTTTTGTTGAAAATGGTACTTAGCACCTTTTGGATGTTAAGTCCTCAATTGTGGCATTGACGCTGTTCACAAGTGCCCTGCGGACTGGAATCTCGCGGCCGCAGAACGATGACTGCTCTGGAGACATACCTGACAACCGTGAACCGCCCAATTGTTCTCGCGGCCTCGCGCGCGACTTGTTTTTTTAGGGGTGTGGTCGCGCCCGCCACTCCGCCACGCTTACGAATTCACTTTGTGTCGTGACTTCTCCCGTGCCTCTCCACTTATCCTTATTACCATGTTCCTCTGTACCTTCTCCTCTGTCTTTCTTCACCTCCTCCATCTTGGGTAGCGCGTCGTCCAAGGGGGTTTCCCTCGTTTCCACCTCTCCCCATCTCTGTATTCTCGTCCGTGGCGTAATGTCTTCATGGACAAGCATCAGGCACGGCAATACACCCACCTTCTTTCGTCGTGCGCATCCTACTCTGGCTTCATGGTCCCGGATGTGCGCCGGAATAGAGAGTCGAAGTACGGCTGCAGTTACGAGGGGAAGAGAGAAGTGGGACTAGCCGAAAAGGAGAGGCTACTTTGTGTCGTTGTCAAGGTGAGTCTGCAGTCGAAGGTTTTTCGAACAAGAGGAGATTCGCTCATCGGCTAAATGCAGAGGTAATCGATACCCAGTCCAACGCACAGCAGCCTGTAAAAATAATAATGGCACATCCTGTCTTCTTATACGGATAAAGCGAACCCCAGAAATGTAGGCTACCCTCACGGAAGTTTACAACTGTAACAAGAGAAGACAGAGTATTTAGAGCAAATAAGTTCTCGTCCTTAAAGATAATATTTTTGTTTAACTATGCCGTTATGTACAATCTTTCTTACAGTGTTCTGGTATGGCCATGATTTTAAGAGTTGAGGGCTTACGATATTCATCCAACGCCCTCTGAATTCAGAGGTCGTAGAGCATTAATCAATACTGATGATCTTAAAGAAAAAGAAAACAGCAAGTTTCTGGAAACAAAAAAAAAAGCAATCCAAAAGGTCAGTTAATGAAATCTGATGAGTAAACATATTTCCGGAATAATGTATTTCCGAAGCCAAATCTCTAACGTCAATAAAACTTCAATTAGGTTTCCTGCGTAACACCTAACAAAATCGTCACCGGGGCAAAACATTTTCTTGTTATGTTCCCTTAACATTTTACGTTAGCTTTTATACTTATGTAGATTTTATGTATTTGTTTCCAGGAACCTGAACATTTCTAATGACAGTCCCAGAATAAATTTAGGGCTCTTAAAGTACACTTCTGTATTGTAGTTGCTGCTGATATAGCGTTAAACAATATAATATACGATGAAACATTAAAGGTTCCCCCAAAGCTGGAATTAGTAATGTATAAATAAATATTTGTAGAGACACCACAATTTTTACCAAAAAATTTCATGACTGGTTGTGTTTCTTACGTATGTAGCTCATATCTGTAACAATAACTAGAGCCACGATTTTATGGTGAAAAGATTTTTGCAACATTTGGTTTCGATGCGTCATGTGCACACCTGCAGCTCTGCTACATCGTCTGTGGTTGGATGAATTAACTCTCACTGGCCTTGGCAAATTATAGTCGCACAGACTCACAATAATCTTATTCTGATTGGTGCAGTCAAATGAGAAACATGTCTGAACAAAGACACGCTGCCAATAACCTTGAAACAGAACTGCCGATGTGCAAGTGAGTCACTGAAACAAAGTGGGGCAAAAATATTTTCGCGACAAAATCGTGGCCCTAACAATAACCAACTAGATCTTACCATTATTGGAAGTCTACCGATCAATCGAAAACGTTTGAAGTCTCTAACTTCTTCATTACTGGCGCAGTAAAATGGACAATGTCTTCTTATATACACAAGCGGCCATTAGCCAAAAATGTATTATAATGGAAGAGTAAACCTCTGAAATCCAGTTTGGGAAATACAGCTGTCTCTTGTACTTGGGAGTCGAAAACCTTATGAGGCCACAGTTACACCACAGATCTGAAGAGTGTTTTCTAAAGCACATTCGAAATTCAAATTTGACAGAGTTTATAACTGAACACGTTCACGAGGTTACTCTCCTAAACTGAACAAATTCAACGAACTTTCTTCCGTCAACAAACTTAGAACTTGTAAACTCCGATACACAGTAAAATAAAGTTCGTACTTTTGTAAGATAAATCTTGTAAACAAAAGCCACAAAATTTAATAGTTTTAGATACTACAACAAGAATAATGCAGGTCATTCATGTGATCTAAACGTTCAAAATACCTGAGGGGACTAGTGGAACATGTTTTTATAAGTAGATAATTTATGTGAAACGAAATAACCTTCGACGACCTGTCATATCTTACAAAATATTTTTTTCTTTTACAAAAAATACCTTGGGAATTTATTGCGGAAATTAAAATTTGGCAATTCCAACAATTGTTGTAAAATCTACAAAAATGTATTTGTAAATGCACAATTATTATTCGTAAATATTCAAAAATGTTTGTGAATCTACAGATGTATTTGAGTACTTACACGCATTTTTTGTAATGTTGACAGTATTTTTTGGAAACTTGCAAAGAGATTAAGAATAGTTTTTATTAAAGAACCATTTTTTTACAATGTACTTAATTATTCTCACATGATCGCTCAAAATTTTTCACCTTTATATTATTGTATTGCAACTAATTACATGTTTTATTCTTGTATGACGATTAAAACACTACAAATATAATAGTTAATTTACTTTAACGAGTTCAAAATATCGCATCAAAACGAAAAGATCTTTGTTACACAGCTCGTAACTCTAAATACCCAATAGGAGAGCAACAGGGAAAATATTTCGTTGAAACTACATATACAACTAATTCACTTTAAACAAGAAGAGGATATGAGAGTATCTTGTTCGTTCGAATCAGGCATTCCGAGCTAACGACAATTCTAGCATTTCGCTCGTAATTTTTTTATTTTAACAGACTGGCAAGGGACACGGAAAACACCACTCTCTTCACAGTTTTGATTGTTGTAATGCTTTTCATAGTGTTTAATTACTAAACTGCAATGTAATTGTGATTTATATAAAAATGCTCCAAATTGGTTCAGTTCTTACCTCTATTATGAGCCGAAGTGTTGGAAAGTGAACATTCCAAAGGCATATAATTGATGTCGGATTGTCTCAAGGTTCAGTACTTGGTCCAGTCCTTTCTACGTTTAATATTAACGACTTTAATAAAACAAACCAATTTTCCCAGAGTTACATTTCTGCCCCAGATTTACAGATATACTACTCTTTCCTACATCTGACTCTGTCGAAAACGTGACGAAATCTCAACGCTGACCTTGTGGCCGTTGAAAACTTGTCCTGTTAAGATGTAATTAATCCGTCAAAATCACAAACTGTTATGATGGATAGCTCTGAGTCAAAATTATATATATGACTACAAAATTAATAACATTTTCTTCACCAGTAAAAAAAAGTAAGTGGGGGAAATTGCCAGTGGTGTAAATTAATTTTTAACCTTAATGAATAACATACTTTCGTTGAACACAATCTAAGTAACCTTTCAAAAACGAAAAATCAACATATCAGACATAAAAAGTAGTATAAAATAAACGTTCAAAGATTGCTAATCATACCTTCATGAATTCAAAAAATAATCATAAAATAGCATTTATTACATCACATGTTACGAGATTTTTTCTCGCTCTGTTGCTTTTGATTTCATGTCTAGAGTTGTCCGGTCTCTAGCATTTTTGGTTAAAATAGCGCGCGATGTACCGAAATGTTCATCATGCCACACAGAGGCCAATTCTGACTGTTAAGAACCTGTAACTCCAACAATCCAAAACTTTTCTTAATCTCTTCCCGATTATAACATTTGGCAAGATTTAATTGAAAATATTTCAATAAGGACTTAACTAATTACGTTAGTAGTATATTTTGGTATGTTCTGGGACAAGGGGATAGGGGATCGGATTGTTGGATTCGATTATGTCTCCGCCGCCATCTTTGATGATGTCACCGGCCGCCATCTTGAATGACGTCACTGCCGCCATCTTGGATGATGTCACCGCACCCATATTTAATGACGTCACCTCCGCCAACTTTAACAACATCACCGTCACCATATTGGATGACGTCACTTTCAAAATTTTCAAAAATTTCCAAAATTTCTCAAAATTAAGAAATTTCCAATAAAATTAAAAAAATAGAAATGAATCAATTTTGCCTGCCATCTTGTTTTCGGCGTCCATCTTGTCTACGATACCTGTCGTCAATTGTTTTACTTAAATTTAGGCAACCTTCTTGAAGGGGTTTCATCGGAGTCTTCCGAAAATTTTTATAATTCGCATTCCTATCAACCCCCACTCATACCTCATAATGTAAAAACATATTTCTAGTAATAATAAGTTAAGTTATTTACTATACCACAGCTGAATGGGCTCCGCCTCCCCTTGCCCAGCAAATAACCTAAACCCGACTCCTATCTTAGCAGTCGCCGAACTATTACCATAAAATCCAATAAAATTAACTATAGGGGTTTTCTCTGAGTTTTCCGAAATGTTTTCTAATTTTCATTCAACCTATCCTTACTTTCACCTCATAACATAAAACATTTTCTCAGTAAAAATAATTTAAGTAAATAACTATACCACACCTGAAAGCGGTTCCACCACCCTTCCACATGCTAATAACTTTAACCCGACTACTACCTAAGCTATCGCCAAACGATTCCCAATAAATCCAATCAAATAAACTATAAGGGTTTTGTCCGAGTCTTCCAAATTTTTTTCTAATTTTCATTCCAACCTAGCCTTACTTTCACCTCAAAACATAAAACATTTTCTTAGTAAAAATAATTTAAGCAAATAACTATACCACACCTGAAAGTGGTTCAACCACCCTTCATCATGCTAATAACTTTAACCCGACTCCTATCTTAGCTATATCCGAACGATACCCAATAAATCCAATCAAATAAACTATAAGGGTTTTCCCAGAGTCTTCTGAAAATTTTTTCGTTTGTCATTCCTATCAGCCCCTTCCCATACTTCATTATATAATAACATCCTAGTAAAATTATTTCAGTAATTAACCATACCGCACCTGAACGAAGTAACCCTAACCTTCCCCAGCTAATTATTTTAACCCGGCCCCTATCTTAGCTATTCCCGAAAGGGTTTCTATAAATTCAACCAAATAAACTAAAGGTGTTTTCTCAGTGTCTTCCGAAAATTTCTTGATTTTGCATTCCAAACACACCCCACCATACTTATAACTGTATGTTAGTTGTGATGCATAAAATTTAGTTCTCTGACAAGGATTTAAGCTATGATCCATTATAGTATAATCCAAATATCCTCGACCACAGTTCTTTATTTGTAGTGATTACCTTCTTTGTTTTTTCCTCTTACTTGAATGTGATATATATATATATATATATATATATATATATATGCATTTCTACAGTTTTATTTATTTCATTTATTGCACTAATTTATTTATCTTCCATTCAAAGGTAAATATAACAAAAACAAATTCGTAATTTTTTTTATTTATAGGAATACTACAGAAATATTTTTATACATTTATTACAAACAATAAAATTCACCGTCATTACACTAAGTCTCTTTTTACATACACTATGGGTTATCATTACACCAATGTTATACATACCATAGGTTGTTATGAAACCAGTCTCATGACTTCAGAGTTACACTGGGCACAGAACAGACTTTTCTCACATTTGTGAAGTGTGTTAGGGTACATTTTATCAGTTTTCTGAACTTTCGACAGCGAAACTGCCTTTGTGCATCGATAATTCTAACACTGTTCGAGCACACGCTATGTAACACAAGTTTTTGGTCGTTTCCGATGGCGAACGTAGGGACATCTTCATTTATGATACTACCCACCATTTCGGATATCTTCCAGTAAGGGATATCACCGGAATCCTACCTGAGTCCATGTTTTTGGTACATCTGTAGACGGTATGCCTGTTGTGTGATTCGGCTTAGATGATTCCAGGGCAGGGTGGTTCGAAGGTGATGACATTGTTTGACAGGTAATCGTCACTGTCCGATATTGACACTTGTTTGATGGTGAAGGTGTCTTGTGATTGGAATCCCTGATTGTTATAGTACAGATTACTGCCAGAAACTTTATTGAGGCTAAGAAATGAAACGGCAATGAACTCCTTACACGCCTTTTTCTGACAGGGTATTGTTGACACTTGTAGTTTGTGGGTTGTGGTGTCTTGTACCAACTCTCGCGATGTGGTGTGTCCGGATCAGAAGAATAATCCCTGAAGCTCTCTACACAAGACAGGTAGTTGTAGGTATCCTCGTCTAGATGCAGGTAACATTCTAACATAGAATTGTATTTCATGTCGCGAATATGCTTGTTAAGCCAATACTGGTCAGTCGGAACAACGTGACACTAGCGCTAGTGGTTTGCTGAAGACTGATCGTGCAGAGTTTGTTACATGCTGATACATGGAAAGAGTTAAGGGAACGAATGATGGAGAGGTAGGGGATAGAGTACATACATAGAGTGATGCTATATTGCGACACCAATCTGATGTCATGCCTTGGGAATGTGCTGACTCGGGGGTACAGGGAGGGAGTGGAGAGTCCAAAGGTTATTGTTGCACCATACTGTGAAACATGTATGTGCTGAATCACCTAGAAGGGGAGAAGCGAGGAGTAGTGTGGGGGAAGAAATGTTCTCGCGTGAACGATGTCAAAAGTCGCCAACAAGTTGCGTCATGTTGCAACACCAATATGATGTCACATCTCAGGAATGTGACGACTCATGTGTAGGGGAGTGAGGAGAGAGTATAAACGTTAGTATTGCACCATACTGCGAGACATGTATGTGTTGACTCAGGGAGGAGGGGGGTGGTACAGGATGGCGCCATGGTATATAGGGGAGGAGTATCATGTGGTGAGCACATGATTAGCATTTGTGTGGTGACTTGTGACGAAGGGGAAGTACTAAAGGCTCGTGATGAAAAGGGGAGGGGGAGGTGTCTGACAGTGACATGGTTGTAAACTATGGAGGGGGACTAAGGAAGCCTGTCAAGGCATATAGAGGTTGATTACTTTTTAATTGAACTAAAAATATTATTTTCTGTGTGAGGTGTGAATGGGGTTAGGGAGGAATGCATAAACATAATGTTTTCGGAAGACTCGGAGGAGACCACTATAGTTAGTTCAATTGAATTTATTATTATTCGTTCGAGAATAGTTGGGATAGGAGTTGGGTTTAAAATATTAGCATGGGGAAGGGTAGTGAGCCCATCCAGGTGTAGTGTATTTATTTCCTTTCTCTAATAAAGAGATTTTTCACTATGAAATAGGAGTGGGGTGTGTTTGGAATGTAAAATCAAGACATTTTAGGAAAAGTCCGAGAAAACCTCTATATTTTATTTAATTTTTGGAATCAGTTCAGGGATGGATAGGACAGGAGTTAGGATTAAGTTATTAATTTGGGGGAGGGTGGGGAGCCCATCAAGGTGTGATATAGATATATACTTATCTTATTTTCTCTAAAAATATGTTTTTTATTATAAAGTATGAGTGTAGCATGATTAGAATGTGCGATCGAAAAATTCTCGGAAGACTCGGAGAAAAACCCTATATTTTAGTCTATTGGATTTGTTGAAACTTGTTCGGGAATAGCTAAAATAGGAGTTGGGTTTAAGTAACTAGCCGGGGAAGGTAAGGAGGACCTCGTTCAGGTGCAGTATAGTTAATTACTTAAATTATTTTACTAGAAAGATGTTTTTACGTAATGAAGTATGGGTAGGGGCTGATAGGAATGATAAATCGAAACAATTTTGGAAGACTCTGAGAAAACCCCTAAGTTTATTTGGTTGGATTTATAGAAACTCTTTCGGGAATACCTAAGATAGGGGTCGGGTTTAAGTAATATTAGCTGGGAAAGGTTATGGGGATCTTGTTCAGGTGCAGTAAGGTTATTTACTTAAATAATTTCACTAGAAAGATTTTTCTACATAATGAAGTATGGGTAGGGGCTGATTGGAATGACAAACCGAAAAAAAATTTGGAAGACTCTGAGAAAACCGTCATAGTTTATTTGATTGGATTTATTGGGAATCGTTCGGGGATAGCTAAAATAGGAGTCGGGATAAAGTTATTAGCATGGGGAAGGGTGGTAAGACCACTTTCAGGTGTGTTATAGTTATTTACTTAAATTATTTTTACCAAGAAAATGGTTTATGTTATGAGGTGAACATGAGGCCAGGTTGGAATGAAAATTAGAAAAATTTTTGGAAGACTCGGACAAAACCCTTATAGTTTATTCGATTGCATTTATTGGGAATCGTTTGACGGTAGCTAATATAGGAGTCGGGATAAAGTAATTAGCATGGGGAAGGGTGGTAGGACCACTTTCAGGTGTGTTATAGTTATTTACTTAAATTATTTTTACCAAGAAAATGTTTTATGTTATGAGGTGAAAGTGAGGTTAGGTTGGAATGAAAATTAGAAAAAATTTTGGAAGACTCGGAGAAAACCCCTATAGTTCATTTTATTGGATTTTATGGTAATAGTTCGGTGGTTGCTAATATACGAGTCGGGTTTAGGTTATTTGCTTGGGAAAGGGAGGCAGAGCCCGTTCAGCTGTGGTATAGTAAATTACTTAACTTATTATTACTAGAAATATGTTTTTACGTTATGAAGTATGAGTGGGGGTTGGTAGGAATGTGAATTATAAAAATTTTCGGAAGACTCGGATGAAACCCTTCAAGAAAGTTGCCTACATTTAAGTAAAACAATTGACGACAGGTATCGCGGACAAGATGGACGCCGGAAACAAGATGGCAGGTATAAAATTGATTGACTTTAAATTTTTAAAATTTTTTTGAGATTTTTTAGTTTTTTAGAAATTTTTTTCTAATTTTGGATAATTTTGACAGTGTCGTTATCCAATATGGCGGCGGTGACGTCATCAAAGATGGTGGTGGTGTCATTAAATATATTAGCGGTGACATCATCCAATATGGCGGTGATGTCATTAAAGACGGTGCCGGTGACGTCATCCAAGATGGCGGCGACGATGTCATCCAAAATAGCTGCCGGTGACGTCATCAAAGAGGGTGGCGTGACGTCAAAATCGAATCCGACAATCCGATCCCCCATCCTCTTGTCACTAAACATACCAAAATGTACTACTTTAGTTATATGTTATAACGCACGATGTATTAAAAAAAATTAAAGCATACTTATAAAATTATCAAATTTATTTTAATTCTATGTTACTTATTCTCACTCGCCATGTTATACAGGCTAAATAAATTCTGCTGCAAAGGAACGCAATGTAAAATATAATTTTTCTATAGATATTTTTGCCGGTAGTTCTTCACGCCTTTAATTAATTGTAAGAAAATGAATCAATATTAACATAGGAATTAACACAGCCTCATAGTAACATTCGCACTGTAATTTTTTTATAGTAACCAAAAATACTTTCTGGCAAATTACTTTGCATTTTGAAATTTTATTTCCAAGCAATATAACATTATTCGTAGTTTTTTTTTTTTTTTTAACAAAGTCTCTTAAAAACCTTCTACTGACTTCATTATAAATAACTCTAACTAAAAATTCATAAAAAGGAATTAATTTTGTCTATGACTGCGTACTTTAAACAATAAGAGAAGCTTTTGCGACTAGAATAACTTACAGTGGTTCATATGTAAGAAAATATATTTATTTTTCTGGAAAGGGAAGCTTACAGTGTAGCTATACGAAACGGTTTCTCTAATACGCTATCGTGGCAAGATCCGTGTTCTCTGAAATGCTCTTTGTCTGGTACCGCCTTCAACTGCTGAATTTGTCGGTGCCTTGTCTGAATGAAGAATTTGATATTGGTGACATGTATGCCCTCTGAACCTATACTTGCATATCTGCAAAACGAAACCGCTCTAAATACTAATGGAAAATATGGACTACCATAGAACAAATTAAATACGACTAATACTGAAAGTTGTGAATCACAAAGTCGTACTTTCGTAGTGAAGTATTTTAGCTGGGAGAAGGACAGCGTTTATTTGCCCATGGACCAATCAATTACGAGGAAATAAAATATTTTAGGTATTTAACTATTTTTTAATAAAATAATATTCCCTAAAATTAGCACCCTTAAGAAAATAAAAAATCGTTAGGAGGGTAATTTTAAATTATCTGTCTATAACTGGGGCTGAACCTTTAACGAGTGTTGTCCGACTAGAGAATGGCACACATCACTCTGTTTAAGGGCGCGGTCTACCGCAATTTTCATCGCCATTTTTTATTTTTTTATTTGTATCACATATTTTTTTTTCTTATTTTAGACACAAAACGTAACTAAATTTGGCTCTTATGAAATTTTTTTATCTCTCATAGTTTTTGCGTAATGGCTTGTTAAAGTCATATTTTGCGTGTTTCCGTTTTAATGACTACACTAAAACCAACTGACGTACCAAACTAAAAAAAATCGTAGTGGATAAAGACACTGCAAGATATAATGTCATGCTCATGAAATTAAAGAATAAAAATTACATGAATTTAAAAAAAAATGCTAAAACTGAAAATAAAAATTTTAAAAATTCATTTGCTTTTGAGCTGAATAAGCGGGTGCTGGGAGACGAAAGTCGTTATTTGGCACGAAAAAAAAAATTTAAACAGAAAACATTACCAAATTCACAACAAAGAGAAAATAAATAATTCACCGGGTACAAAATTTCAAAGAAACACGCACGTAACGAATATCAAACACAATAAAAATAAAATTGTATGAAAAACAATTTCTATAGCATTGCATTAAACACCGTATTTAACAAGTGTAAAATATGTACAGTTTTCCCTTATTTCTGCCATCTGAAAATACAACACTGAAAGAAAAATTTGTAAGAAGACATACTTTTTGGTGACGACAGTATTTGAGAGGTGGCAACAAAATATTTTTGTGATGAGCACAAAATATATTTTTAGGTTGAACACGTGTAATATATTTTGTACCTACCACAATAATATTTAATCCGTGTGGTAACATTACATGGTTTATCACAACCTGGCTACCCTCTGCTTTTCGACAAAACCTGACAACGGTACTGAGAAAACCTTCCTTATTCCAGCTCGTGAGTATTCATGATCGCTTTAAGGATCACGCCTTCTGTCAGTCAGTGTGTTTGTGTGAGTTGAGCACAGCGCGAAGGTCGATGTTGACCGGCTTATCTGGTGCGGTGTCATCTCTAGCGCAAGACTCCGAAACGGCGTGCAGTGGTATCAGAACACTCGTCTTGCGCCGTGTGCATATGGTAGGTTAATGAATTATTTTTAAGTAGTAAATAATCGTAAAGCAAAAACAACAGTCCCTGGCAAATAAACACAAAAAAGGCCCACGAATAAAAAAAAAATAGAAGAGAGCAGAAGGTGGCACATTAACAAACACACAAAAACCAGAGGAAGCTGTTGTAAACAAACAAACATAAAGTGGAAGCAATGCACGATTAAATAAATGCTGGGCTACCATACGCAACAGGCAAACAAAAATAAAAATTTAAATAATTAAATAAATAAGTAGACTATCTCGCCATGATAAACAATGTACACTAGAGGAAAATATATTAAATGAGAACTCTGAAATATGTGTTTGCTCAAAATGATTATTTAATATTTCCTGTAAAATTAAATATTTTTAAAATAAACTTCACAAAAACATTAACATCGATGAATAGTCCATTAGAACTGCAATTGTACTAATATTTTAAGATGCCCAAATCTTGCAGACACAGTTAAATGAAAATAGTGAATTGATTATACAATAATATTTTTCTTAAATTCACAACAAAATTATCGGAACAATAAATGTCCATTCTATAGGCTAAATAAATAACGCACGTCTGAATCAATGACATAACAAATTAACAAAAACAAAATTACACGTAAATTGGATGCATCCGTTAGGCCTTGTTAAATTTTTAATTGTTATTAAATTCCAATTGATTATTAAAAACATACAAAATATTACATTTAAAAAAATGGTAAGTGTGACAGCTGTTAATTTATAGATTAAAATAAACAAATTTAGTTGCGGCTTATCTGTTCAAAGTCCCGCAGTAGAAGAGTACAGAACGCTAGGATGACCTCATTTCTCGCAGTTACAATGGCGAAGCAAGGAAGACGAAAAGGCCCCAAAATAGGCCAGAATGATTGGACATCTGTAGTAGAAACTACAGTTCAGCTCGTGAATATGCCAAGACGTGAATAGGTCATCACACGAATAGGCCGGGTCGAGATTCAGCCAGGAAATGAATCGGCTGGATCGAGAATACTCCAAGACGAGAATATCCCGGGTCGAGAATTAGCAGGGATGTGAACCCTCACTACACAGAAACTATCAAAAAATTAAAGAATATGAAAAATTTAAATAAAACACAAAAGCTCTCATAGAAAAATTACTCACGAGACGAGGGCGAAGAGAAACACTTGACTAAATTACAGATGAAACAACCCCAATAAAGATTTTTAAACAAAATGTAGTATTACAGTTTTCAACTACGTTAAAATATTAGTTAGCTATATTATATAATAAAGTAAATAGTGGCAACTCAAATGCCAAGATCTGCCAAAAATGCAGGGACTCCAAACACACTCATCTTGACAGCGTGATGGTTGACGGCAAAGTGTTAAGAAATACAACAGAAGAAGCTGCAGAAACGTTGAACAAACGAGCATCAAAAATGATTAGAAACAGCCAACATCGGCAAAGTGCGCATTGAAGCACAGTAGCATGCGACAATCACGTGATCAGAATCGCTAAACTGCATCGAAATCACGCGGTGAAACACAGAAATCACGCGGTGAAACACAGAAATCACGCACTGCAACGACAGCAGCACGTGGCATGAAGACGGAGGTACGACAGAACAACTGACAGAGGAATGTAAAGCTCAGCAGCTACTGTCCTGCTAAGAAAATAACAGTGTAGCGAGACTAGAGTCGGCTCAAAGTAATGTAGCAAGTAAGAATAGCTGTAATTGAAAGTGAACTTTCTGAGATATCATTAATAAAGTAAAATTACTCAATAACACTTAATATTGTTAATATAACATTAAAAAAGTTAATAACAACGCAAAAAAATAATTAGACTAAATTTAGGAAATATAAATAAAATGAATTTAATATGTATATTATTTAAGTCGTGTCGTATATGATACAGCACAGTCTGACTGACACGTTCAGTGCTGAACTTATATTTTTATTGACGAAAAGTTTTAAGCAAAGTCCATTGGATGATTCTATAGTAGTATCACACGAACCCAGTGAGGAGTTTTTCAGGTATACCAGTTTGAAAAATCTGTTTAGCCGTTTTGAGTTTTTTTTTATAACATGATGCTTTCAACCTACCTTTCCATAATCATTTAAAATTATAAATTTTTTTCGTGTACTGACACAATGGGTACAGGTGTGATAGTCTCGTAAAGAAATGTATTTAAGAATACACTGCAGAGAAATTTTAAGAAGCGTCCCTACATAAATGAGATCTGGGCAAGCAGCTGACGCACGTACACTTGTAGCGACAGCTAGGCGTGTTCTCGGCTGAGAAGACACACTGAGGGTGAAAACGAAGAGGACGCTTTGACCTCAGGGGGAGTATATGTGAGTATAGAAGAGAAAAAGTGACAGAAAATATGAAAAAACGCTTTTCATTTTAGTCGCTTTTCTCACCAAAACAATCAGTTACTGAAATATTTTAGTACAGAAATGTATTAGTAAAGGATGCTACTTGGTTACTATAAGTAACTTATTTGTATAACTGAAGAACATGTATTAATGGAGTTATACTATAAGGAGAGAAAATGGTATATCATGAAAATATTTTGTGCAAATATACCCTAGAAAACATTGTAGGTTCTTGTGACGTGTATGATTGGGTGATATACGCCAAACACAATGTAGCTACCTGCAGACCAATAGCAGACATTAAATATTACAATAGCGGTATTCTTATAGTCTCAGTCAAACAGGGAAATAGCTCCACGTACAAGCGAAAAACCCGTAATATTTTAGTAAGAAAAGTGTACGTTGAAAACCAGGAAACAGTCAAGTTTACCATTGGTAAATCATCACCTCTAACTATAATATTTTAGTGCAATCCTATTGAGAAAAGAGAATACACAAAACATCCTGAAACAGTAAAAATTTATTAACTAGGGATGCTCCTTAAGCGTGTGGTAGGCAAGGCGCTTAACGGTGCGCTTGAAGGAATATTTTTATTTATTTAAACATTTTTATATTCGTACGAGATATGGTTTGTTTTTAAGACATACCACTGTGCCATTTTTTACTGGAATTTAATTTTTTTTGCTTTCCTAGTATTTATATAATGTTATATCAAATTCCAATTTTGCATAAAAAGGTTTTACGTTTTACAGGAAACCAAGTGACTTTCCGAACTGGAAAAATTCAGACTGAATAACAAAATTGAATGCTACAAGGTATTCTATACAAAAACAAAAATAATTTTAAAAAATATATGTTTAAAACAATTCTGAAATATTAAATTGAAGTTTAAAAAATTCCAGAATTTTTCAAACATTCAAAAATGTTTTAAATTCGTTTTAACATAGGCGACCTTGTAGCCAACAACTTCGTTATTAATTCTGAATTTTTTCAGCTCGGTAAGTCACTCGGTTTTCCTGTAAAGCATAAAACAGTTTTATGCAAATTAGGAATTTGACGTGGCGTTATATAACACAAAGAACAGCTAATATATTTTTATTTCAGTAAAATAGTCACATCGTGTGTCTACAAAACAAACCATTTCTCTTACAAACATAAAAATTTTTTAAATAATATAAATTTTCCCGTCAAGTGCAAACCCTTAAGGTTCGGCCACCACCCTAACACTGACCCGGACACGCAGGTCAGAGTTCACCAGGAGGGAGGATTAACTCTAGCATGATGCAGCAGGATGTCTGGGGTGTGTAGAATTACGATGGGGGGGGGGGGTTAGGGCGTGAACCAATGGTTTGTGACGGGCCGAGCCACACCCATGCATCGCCACTTTATTGCCCGCGTGGCGAAAGTCCGTGGGAATTACCTCTCTCTCTCTTTACTATTCCCTTCTCTCTTCTCTCTCTTTACTACACCCTTCTCTTTTTTCTCTGCCTCTCTTTACTTCTCCCTTCTCTCTCTCTCTGTTGCACTCTCTTAACTTCGAGGGCCGCGGTGGCCGAATAGTCAGACCATTCGCCTCCCACCAAAGCAATTTTCAACACACATATGAGACAGCTTTACGATATCTGCTCTCTTTTAAAATCTAAGAAATAGTATTTAAAGAGTAATGTAAATAAGAACTTGCAGACTTACGCCTGCAATACGCTAGAAAAGTTCTTGTATTTTTCAAGGAAAATCCTTGGAAAACGTTTTGCCAAAGAAATTCCTAACAATCATGCAAAGGTTGTTCGTGTAAAAATATGATTAAAAGTTTGTAAGATTATAGGGTTTCGTATTCGTAGGCCTACTTGCAATATTGATAAATGAAAATATAAATATTTATTTTACTCTGATCACGGAAAAAAACTTTACTAAACTAATAAGTCCGTAAGTGTAATTATTTTAAGAGAGAAAAAATTAAGACGCGCCAGGATTAGACAGAGCATCCTTGCGGGTGGTTTGTTTATTTGTTATATACTGCAATGACAACTTTTTTACATTTTGTTACACGTAATATATGTGAATAGTCACTTTATTCAAGCAAGATGGGGGCCATTGTTGGCACAGTGGATAGAGCACTTGCCTCCCACCAAAGCGAAACGGGTTCGACTACCGGAGGGGTATGGATCCTGATTTTTGCATGTCGGAGTAGTGCCGGAATATGCCGCTGGTCATCGGGATTTCCCAGGGATCTCCCGTTTCCCCGCCCTTTCATTCCGGCGCTCCTCCATACTCACCTCATGTCACCCCTCACCATCGCTAAAGACCTGGATGTTGAGCGCTGACCAAAACTCATCACTCACTCACTTTTGACTGCGCGCGTTCAAGTCTCCGACACGGTGGAGGGGGTGTACGTTAGCGGGTAGAATAAAAGATGGCGGAACTGAAACACTGGGCCATATGGTACCTGAAAGAGTTAGTGGACATGGCACGTTAGCCGTGCTGTATCATGACAAAGAAAGTTTTTTTTTTGTGTAACTACAGCAAATGTTTACAGTTTGTTTAACTACAAAAAGGAGATACACTTCAAACGATGAGCGTATTGATTTTAAAATACCGTCCGCTGATTAAAAGCCTATCAAGCTCCTCAACTGTGCTAAAAAAAAAATTACTTTTTAAAGTAGCTTTATCTGGAAAAAATATCAATCTTAATCGTAAAACAAAATCATAATAACCTGCATTGGGCTTTACCACATACGTTTTACAACTAAAATAGTAAGGTCATCGTTCGAAGTCCCACTGACGAACGCATTCTACGAAGACACTGCACGCTAATTTAGTCCTTCGCGCCTAGAGACGATGAGGTGTTTCATGGACGTGTTACCTTCGACTTATCACCTTACCCGTTTCAGTGCCTCAAACGTAAGAAAAAACTAGCGTCCACTAACCCTTAAGAGGCATAGGCTGGCGCATGAACACAGTTGCAGCGTGTTAGGACAAAGTTTTTTTATGAGATACTACTGCACGAGTGCTCGATATAGGCTATTTATCTACAAAAAGAGAGCGCATCTAAAACTTTACTTCTCTATTGTTGTTTTCCATTTATATTCTTAGAAGCAGGTTTCGAGGCACATAAAAATGGCAAGAAACGGATTTTGCAGACTAATCTTAGGGTAAAATAATACCGACCGGAATCGTTAGACAAAAATATAGAAGTACGCAATGGACTTTGTTTGGCAGGTTTGTTCAAAATGGTTTTCCCGTGTTAACTATTTTTTTTTTCAAGAAAGCTAAGTCTTTTTTCTTAAAAAATGTTGCAACTACGACAATTTTTGTTCATTTACTTACTAGCCGCAACCGTACAATCTCTTGTCCTAAAAAAAATGTCATTCACGGCAAAAACCATTTTTAACAAAACCGCCAAGCAGATTTATGATACCTGCTCTCTTTTCAGATTAAAATGTAACTATCGAAAAAATAGTAGGAAGGAGCGTTCATAATATTATAATTGTATGAGCACATTTTCCTCTTGCAAAAAAAAAAAAAAATCTAAGCCAGTTTTTTCACAATGTCCTTTCGAAGTCAAAATTTGCAAGATTTTTTCTTAATACGCTCCCTATTAGCAGTCAACTTAATGAAACGAAATAATTCACATTGAAAGATCATGTCACGGGATAGGCCTCTAAGTGTATAAAATACCAATAAAAATATGATTGTATTTTAAATAATAACAATTAAATTCCCAATATCAGAATTTTTCTTAAAATATATAACATTTTTAATTGGTTTTATATGCATCACGCTATAGCCTGTGCATGTAGTTTCACTGTAATTTATTTCGTTTCATTATGTTAATTGATTTTCGGGGAGTATATGAAATTAAAACTTAGAAATTTAGACTTGAAATTGCCATTACGGGAAAACTGGTTGAGTTATTTATTTAAATTTTTTGGAAGAGGAAAATGTACACCCAAGTAACTTCTATAAAACTAACACTATTTCATACAAAACTAAATTTTTTTTTTTATCCTCTCGAAGACCCTTAAGGCTGCTACATATTTGTGAATCACCTTTCATGGAATATCAAAATCATTTCATTTTGCATTGAAGAAAGGAAACTGTTTTTTCAGTGGGCGTTTTTGAGTTTATTTATTAATATACTTCCTCACATTTCTTAGTGATTATAAAAATTTCCCAGAAAATCCAAATTGATATGTAGGCCACACCGTTACAAATAGAAAATCAGTGGTAGAACATATGGGGTTTGACGGACAGTAAAGCACATCGAAAAAATAATTACCCTCGCTTTGAACTCAATTGAGCTCCGAAGTAGACAATGACCATAAAGGTGTTCGTGTGCGATAAAATCATATTTTTATATTTTTATGAAATATTGTTAGTTTTGTAGACGATGTTTATGAGTACAGTTTTCTATTATAAAACATTTTTAACTCTCATAGTTTTCTGAAAACGGTGCGTAGAAGTCGTAACTTGCTTGTTAGGCTGCCATGCAATTAGTGGAAACCAATCGACCTACTGAAGGGCGCAATTCACCTCAGTTTTCAACGGTTTTTTATTTTTTATTTTTATATAAATGCTGAATTTTTAAATTTCAAAATTTCAACAATTTTAAAAAATATGTTTTTTTATGTGTCAAATCATTGTTCTATACTGTGCATTTTTTTGGTTTTGTATGTCAGTTGGTTTAAGTGGTGAACATAAATCCGTAAAGTGCAAACTTTAACGTTTACGACTCATTACGCAAAAACTATGAGAGATACAAAAATTTCCTAAGAGGAAGGTTTTAGTCACAATTTATGTCATAAATAAAAAAAAAAATATCTGGTATAGTTACAAAAATTAAAAAAAAAAAAAAAAAAAAACTTTGAAAACTGAGGTGAATCTGTAAACTTGCATCCCATGACTATGCAAATTTGACATAGACGCACCGTTATGAGAAAACTATGAAAACAAAATTGTTTTGTAAGAGAAAACTGCGCTCAAAAATATCATCATTTTATCGCACTTGAATGTTTGGGCTTGGAAGCTTGGGTGTTCGTATTTTGCGCGATTGAGGCCTATAAGTTCTGAAGCAATAAGGGCGACACAACATAAGCATCATGCCCCACCCTAGCCTCTAGGCGCAAGTCTATGAACTTGAGCTCAGTCTTCTAGCCGATAATTCGCCTCAATGAGGCATCCAGCGGTGACATTACAATTTTATGATGTAACTAGCTGTCCCTTTGCGGCTTCGCCCGCGTGTACTATAGAAAAGAGTAACTAACTACGTGTTAATTGATGGTGATACTATATTCTATATTATACTATATTTACTGTACATCAAATACAAACAGATTTGTCCAGTCCACTGCGCTAAGCGTACTTTTTTTAATTCATCTTTATTTCTCTATAAAACAGCTGCCTGGCTGCGGCTTCCACCGCAAAACAGCTGCCCGGCATTTAACAGCTAGCGTACTCAATAACAATGTAAAGAGCGCGCGCAATACGCTTGTATGATGACATGTAATTCCCATCGCAAACTCTTGCACGGGATACGAACCCGTAACCCCACCCCTCCCACACCCCAAACTTTATACAATACCTGAGTGAATGCTTAAGGCCTCGATCACAGGAACATACCTACATTGTTTAAACAACAATAGTAATGACGCTCAAATTGACTCTACTGTTTTTAGGTTTTTTTTCGGCAATTATTCGAATTTTTCTCGACGTAAAAACCATCTTTGAACTTCAACGAACATTTAAAAAAAGAATTGGCCAAATTGGTCCAGGCGTTGTTGAGTTATGCGCTTACCAACACATTTTGCGATTCATTTTTATATTATAGAAGATGTCAAAGATAAGATGCGCGTTTTACAGGATTACGAATCTGTACAGATTCTGCACGTGAGTGATAGTGAGAGATTTTGATCGTCTAAGTCTTGAGCGCTGGTGAATGGTGACATTATGTGAGTATAGAGCAGTGCCGGAATGAAAGGGTGTGGGAAACGGGAGATCCCTGACGAAACCCGTCAACCAAAGGCATCTTCCAACATGATTTCCACATGAAAAATCCGTGGACCGACACGTGATAGTTAAAATTCGTTAGTTTATTTAGGTCACACGTCGGCCTAAGCCGATAAACGTGCTTGTCATCAAGCAAGCACAATATATTTTTTTTGTTTTTATAAATGTAGAGTAGACGGCTGATATTACCGTTATTAGTACATTTTACCCAACCTTTGCAACTCAAGTTCTATAAGTTTTTTTCCTGATTTTGAAGGGGGAAGAAGGTTTCGTTTTACTTCACATCAAACGAAGCTCGTTGAAATCGCGATACCAACTGGAGAATAATTCTTGTGTAGGTTTTGACATGATTAAGAATATTTTAACATAACTTATTGTGCAACGAAAATTTCATAAAACTAGTTAGTCACGAGGTCCTGAATTGCCAGCAGTCTTCGTCATGAAATAAATTGGTGATATCGGAAATCTGGTTGCATGACTGAGTAGACCTAGTAAACCCCATCATATTAGTTATTGTAACCGCCTGTTGTAGCATCAGACGAAACAGCAGCGCAGGTTTGCCGTGCCAAGACGTAACAAGCGCGCACGCACACACGCATTCTCACGCGAGGGTCCTCGATGTTCAAGTTGTTCTCAGAAGACCCGACCAGCGTTGCCAAATGGTACAGGATGATCATGAGAGAGCCCTGCACGAATCCCAGCCGCAGGGTAGTTATGTGCCGTAATGCTGGAATCACAATGACGCGACAGGAAGTGCGCGATGCGACACTGGAATTTTTTCGTTCATGAAAATATATCTCATATAACCACTGGCATTCCAAAGTACAGAAATAAAGGAAAAATTACACGTTTGCTGAAAACGTGAAAACGGGTAATGTTTTGCTGGTAATAAACCACAAAAAAAGTCTTTCTTAAAATAAGTAATTACATTTTACTACAAACTCACCAGTTGCAGCAATATTTGGGGGCGAAATCAAATTCCAACTGAAATTAAGTTGATATAATTTGCATTTGGAATTAACACCACGTCCCCCATTGTTGTCGAGCTGACTTCAGAGAAACCTTGGTGCTGAGTTGCGGATATCTATTGTTTTCGTGTCGCGGTAGTCGTATTGCTTCTGTCGCGCCTATGTAATTCCGGCATAAACCGTAGTAGCTTAAGGCAGTAATTTTTTTAAGCCCGGGTCCCTAATTAAGCTGTATTTTAATATATTAATTTTAACTTATATAGTGCAAATATATCGTTGAGCATAGATTAGTCGAAATTTTTAAACTATTTATGTTAATTTTTTAAACTTTTTATTTTGCAATTTTGGCAGATTAGACACACAAAAAAATTATCAAAGTTAATAACTAGGAAAATAATTTAATTACTTACTTTGAAAACTTTAGACTACGGGGTAAAAAAAAAAACAATTGCACAAGGAATAGTCAGTGACTTTGTTTTGTCTGTTTGTTGCTGTAATTATTTTGTCTGTTGTTTCGTACTTACTGACGGGTTCCCGTTTGCGGAATAATCTGAGCCACTTACTTATTTTTTTCTTGTTTTTTTTTTTGTGCTTGGGTGCACGTTTGTGTTATTTTCTTGTAAATAACTGACTGAATTCTTTGTGGAATTGTATATGTTTACCTTTGTTTGCCGGTTGCAAACTAAGTCCTTTTGCTTGTTTACTTGTCTGTTTTTGTGTGCATACATTTTCTGGTTTTCTGTGACACACCATTTGCTTCAATGACGTATGTTCAAAATACTTCTTTATTTTGCATACAGAAATTCATTGGTATTTTACAACAAAAATTAGCGTTAAGTGATTCAGTGTTTTGTGATTTGTTGTACGTTTGAAAACTCTCCTCGGGTTACATTTTGATCACCTCAAGCTTAAATTGTATCATAACGGTGCTTGCCGAAGTGTACTTTCGTTTCGTACATTGGCACAATGGGCACATGTGGAAGAGTTTATAAAAAAACGCATTTACGAATACTCTGCAACGCATTTTAAGCGCGTGTTAGGTAAGGCCCGTAATGTACACATTTATCTCAATAAGGCAAGGCCGTTTTACGATAGCATAGATCAGAGTCAGCCACCCCCACCCCAGTTTTTTTATTTTTTAGATGCAATGATACTTTTTCAGGTATAACATACATGCTATATCTTCGTATTGGCATGTAGTCACTAATATAAACATTGCAACGGCAAGTAACTCGGTATAGTTCACTCAGTTCACACAGAAATATTACAAATATATATGCGAGCAAAGTAATAATAATATAGGTTACTAACATTCAGTTCTTACAAAACACCAGTCCATTTCAATTAATAATTTCCCCTAGAATGTGAGGCGTCGAGCAAATGTCCCTCCTGCCCCCTCCCTCCTCTAGACGCAACCCTGTCGACATGCGACTGCCGACTGCGCATTGTGAATCAGGCCTTACAGCACAGCGCGGCCACGTAAATGATCAGTTGCCATAGGTCCTGGCTGGGCGCTGGCACGAGAGATTATTACCTGGCCCTCATCTTGACCTGCGGAGATAACCGTCTGCCGTGACGGCGAGGGTCCCGTGAGAACACACGAACAAGGCGCTTCTCTTAACAGGGAAGAAGAGGAAGAAAAGGCGAAATAAAAAGGATAAAATAACAGGACCGCATCTCGGCCGTCGGCGAAGAGCTGGAGAAACGCGATTTCTCGCCTGTAAAATTATCTCAAATAACTTAATATTGGAGTCTCGCGTGAGAAGTAAAACGCTTATATTGCTCGCCAGTAAAATAATCCCGTGATTCATAATATGACAGTGCATTTTTTAACGTTTTGATCAGTTATTTCCAGAAAATTGTTCTGCGATTGTGAATTTCTCAACTAAATATTCGAATTTTTAACCGTGTAGGCATATTTCAAAAATACGTATTGCAGAGGACAGTTTACGTATAAATAAAATGGATACACTATATTTCTTCATTTCGTAACATAAACAACACAATATCGATAAACTTATAAAACTTTGTTTTCAAATTTGAAGGAGTTAAATATATTACATTGGTCACTTTATTGTCAAATTCTAAAAAAGGATTTTTTAATTATTGTAATATTTAGAAACTATTAATTTCAGACACACTTTATACAATTCAGTTATGTTGCTCAAGTATACGAAGTATTACTTTTATAATTTAAAGCAGTACATCTTCACCATTACTGATTTAATGTTTTCCAAACCAATTGTTCAATTATTAGTTTAACATCATTTTGTTCAGTGCTTAAATCTGGCACTGGATAATGTTGTTTATTACAGCTACCGCAATTAAATTATTTATTCGGCAGACCAAATTCTATTAAATTGGGTTGCATGGTCTAAATTATTCTCCCAGTGTATTTCCTAACCATATACATTTTTTTAACACTTTTGAACTTTTGAAATAAGTAATACCCGAACTATGCACGAAGGTTAACTAAAAAAAAAAAAAATATGAAGCATTTCATAGTATATTCAAACCATGGTCTAGTGGAAGTTGCGCCCAATAAAGCACGTAACAGCAATATTTTCGTAAACGATTAATTATTAATGAACAAATCGTGGTTTAAATTATACAAATAAATCGTGTTCACTTTTTCATTTACATAAACTACCAGCGAGAACATACTTCAAGCAGCCCTATGTACACTATTGTAACAGCAGCATGAGATTTGGTCAAACACATCTTCAGTATTTATAATTAAAGAGCATTAAAATTTTAGACAGTAACAGCCGCGCCATTAGGACCTAATTATAAAAACAAGAAAAACAATCATTACATTGAAACAAACTTACTTAACGTCACCTATATCCCAAATAATTTTCCGTTAAGCGAGAGCTTGCCAAGTTTGTAGCTAACAGAAGGAAAATTATAAGATCAGAATATTAAACTTAGTTAACAATATCAGTCACATCATTCACAAAATTCGCATTGTAATCACAGTAAGTTATGCGTTGCGATGTATATGTTATCATTTGCTATGCAAAATACGTTCGACAATAGTTTCTGCCGTTTAAAAATATTATTTTGTCATCATTTGCATTTTATGGAGCATTTCAACAGAAATTTCAGTTAAGTAAAATATTCTTACCGACCAGCATGGAAGTTTTCATGTATAACGTATTTTTCGGTGATTTGAGATGTGTGCATTAAATTTAATTCAACTGAGTAATTAACAGAAATTGAATATTAACGCAGAGAATAAATATATTTGTGATGTTACTATTATAATTTAATATTATATATATTTTATTACAGTTATTTGAAAGGAGAATGTGTGATCAAACGCAACCAAACATTAAATTCAGGTGAATAGTTGTCGTAAATAAAATATAAGTATATTTGTGATACCTTACTACTAATATTGTAGCGTTAATTATTTGGTTAATTCACAGAGTAAACTTGGCCTATATAAGCAACGCTTGTTGAAGTATTACGTCGTGAAGTTGAGGTTTAAGAATTAATTTTTATATAAATACCCAGATACCAGGCCTGCTAGGCTCGCGTGATAATTTGAGCGGGTTTTAGTGGGTGTTTTCTGCGCTCTTCAATTTGGCTTCTCGTGTCTTCAGCCATCGCTGTAAGAGCCTGCAGGCCTTGGTTTGGGCTGTTATACATTTTATATAAACCGTGTGTATTATTTTGTTAAAATGCAACACACCATTTTTTCCTTTCTTTTTATTTAACTGCTTTTCTCCAAAGAGAATACATAACAAAGTATCATCTATTTTTCTATGATTCCTGAACATCCTCCCCCCATCTGTTCAATCTCTAGTGAAATGACCAGCTGAATAGGGTGACTGATCTTGGTCCCGTCTGGTTGGCGAAGTATCACACCTCTTATTTTATTGTCACGTCCACGTCTTACTTCTTCTATTCGTGCTCTCGCCCACATATGTATAGGTGTAACATCATCTTGAAGAAGGACCACGTCCCCTATCCTGATTTTATTTGGTTTATTTTGTCGTTTCACTTCGTGATAATTCTTCAACAACAGAAGGTACTCCTTTTTCCAACGCAGCCAAAAATGTTCTATGATACTTTGTTTTCGACGAAATTCTTTAATGAGATCTCCTTTTGTTGTTAGTTCTGGTCCTTGCGGCAAAGTAGTCAATTTTCCACCATTGAGGAAGTGAGCAGGTGTCAAACAAAACCTCGTCATAGCTGTATCATTAGTTAATGGTCTCGAATTCAAAGAAGCTTTAATACTGATTAAAACTGTGTCCAACCCTTCCTCGTCTGTTTGAGTTCGTGGGTGGTTGCTGACAACGTAAAATTAAGATTAAAAGTCCATAAATTCTTAAACTATTTGAGAAGTAATTTGTTACACTTATTAAAAACAAAACGCAGACAACTAAAACAATAATAACAAATATAATAAATAAATTTCTTCTGAACACGTTTAGGGGGTGTTTAGGGTCCAAGAAACTTTTTTTCGAGTTTTATCAAGTTGATATAAATATGTTAAAGCAGTCTACGGTTAAAACCGTATCTTCGTAGGTCAAACATTTCAAAAGTTTTAGGCCCTCAAATTAGGACGCCTTTTAAAAAAATTTTGGAATATATATACAATTTTTTTTTTTTTTTTTTTTTTTTTGGAAAATTAATTTCCCACTAGCATTTTGACGCTCTATCTTACCAACAAAGAAATTAAATTGTTTGACTAATAGAATACATTTTCGTACACGACAAACAAAGGATACCTCTTAATTTTCAAATTTTCGAAGATGCAAACTGCATTTCGAGGTAAGCGAGAGTAAAGTACGTCTGCCAATAATCAAGTCAGTGTCTGAAAACCGTTTCGGATTTACCGCCCTTTATGCGAAAAGTTAAAAACATACCCCTCCCGTATTCCTCACTCCTCCCAGGAGAAGGGGGTCATTTGAGATGGGGGATGAGAAGACGACAGAGGAAATATAGAAGAGTTGCAGAAAAACTTTTGCGTCACTATACTTCTAACGGCCCTGAAAGTCGGGCAAGTTTTGCAAAAAAAAAAAAAAATACGTTTTTGAATAATGAGATCACCAGGTACCGGGCCCGCCGAGACACGCGCGATAATTCGAGCTGGTTCACAGGAAGTTTAGGGCCTGCGTCCCTTAGTATGAGGATTGCCATCACTTGGTGTGAGAGGACCTGTTGACCTTGGTGCGAAAGGGCCTTCCGCATTTGGTGCGAAATCCGCCAATATTAGGTGTGAGAGGGCCACGCGACCCATGGTGAGAGGGTCTGAGAATCATGGTGGGTGCGAGGGCCTGTGGAGCACGGAAAATTAAAAAAATATTTAAAAATGCATAACTTCTAAATATTTAGAGATAATAATAAAATTTGATACACTTATGTAAAACGGTACGCAAAAAACTAATAGTAAATAAATACATACATTTTAATTTTTGAACACATTTACAAATGTTTTCGTTCAACCATTTTTTTTTCGAATAAGATTAAAAATGGGTTGTCACGGATAGAAGTGTGTTATATTTGTTTACTGTTCAAAGCGCAGCTCTGTAGGTAAGACGGTTCAAAAGTTATAGGCCCCTAATGTTGGAACCCTTTAAACTAAATTGGAAAAATAATTTTAGCCAAAAACGTTTTTCCGCTAAACATTCGACGCTCCTTCTAATAAAACAAAAAAAAAAACATATTTGTTTCAAAAATATGTTGGGAGCACCCCAAATAAAGAAGTAACCCTTAAAATTAAAAATATTCAAAATTAGAGAAAGTCGTTTCATGTTATCGAAGAGTTATGTACCCGTACCGAACTTCAAGTAGGTATCTGAACCCGTTTAGATATTTTAGCCATTTACGTGCCAAAAAGACGAAAACTAATCCCTTCCCACAACCCGGTAAGTCAATCTCCTCTCAGAGGGTAAGTGGATTGAAGCTGTTTAAGGAGGGTTTAAAAGATTGCGGGCTGTTTAAGAATGGTTTAAAAAGAGAAAGGATGGAAGAGATGCCAAAAATAATTTGCTGCACCGTACTTCCAACGGTTCGGGCGCTGCCGGGCATCGTTTGCAAATAAAACGTATGGTTCTCATATATATATATAATGAGTTCTTGGTTTCGTGGGTGGGAGACTTCGAGATAGCGGGGCTTCTTGGGTAAGAAGAAGGATGTCCTACTTTGGTGATCGAGTCCCGTAAGGTAGTCCTGTCTGTGCGTTCTCGATAGGGAAGCCGACGTCGAGTTTTTGCACGACGTGATCCTAGTTGTATCTAACGCCCACCATTCAAAATGAACCTGGAGAACGTCACGCCGAGGAAATCTCCCAGATGCCAGCTGTCGTTTTGCATCAGTTTTATTATCATGGCGCAGCATAACAGCTGCCGACGCTCAGCCGAGGCAAGAATCTTTTTTTCACGTGACCTTTAGAACTATTTCTAAATTATTTACCTAAATTTTTTCTCACATTAATCCCTGATGATATTTATGAATTCTCGTTGCCCTAAATTTCAAGACTGTATTTGGGACTAAATAATCATGTTTGTGACAGATGGACATTTGGTTCATTATCATTAATTTATTTAAGGTATACACTGGCAATTTTTCATATTTTAACTAAGACTTTTCTGCATAAATTACAAATTACTCAGAGTCGCCTATATGCAGTTTTTAAAATACTGCCAATTCAACTCATTTATTTCCAGCATTTAATGGGTGTTTTTCTGTTTTCGAAGACTAGGTATGTGTTTGATGGTGTAGAGAGTATAATTGTTTTCAGGTTGTGTGTGTAGCTGGTAAGTTGCTTGCTAGGTGGCAACCTAAGCATTGAAAATGTCAATATATTAGAGTGTGGTAAGACATTATCATACACAGATTCCTCACACACTAGTTTATCCCTTACCCAGTATACGAACGTACCAGACACAATACAGTACATATCATAGTTTAAAGTGCCACATTAAAGCCGTACTCTCTTGTAGCTTCTGCTTTAGCCACAGTTATTTTTTTTTATATCTCAAACGAGAGCAGATATAAAAAAACCTTTCTGGCAGTTTTATTTAAAAGGGTTTTCACAAAATAGTAAATTATACGGTTTTGTCTAAAAAGTCAGTTAACCAGAATTTCGTTAATTTCATAATTAGCTAAAACGCTAGTATTTACTTCCTTTAAAAATCAGTCTACATGGAGAAGATGGTTCTAAACCAATCTGCCAGACAGATTTTTACATCTGCTTTCGTTTAGGCGTAAAAAATGAATGTCGCTGAATAAGTAGAAACTAGAGAGCATAGCCTTAAAACTTATTTAAGAACAGGCTGTTCAGAGTAAAGTGGACACTGTGAAAGTCCCTACTGAAGATTTCCTGATAATTTTGTTTTCACCAAGTGTTGAAAAACCACGGCGACAAATAAACACAAAGTAGTCCTCCGCATTAATACGTTTCGAACTTCTTGGTACCCTTCCCTACGAAATTTTCTATCAATAAATCCTAGATATTCCCACAGATTTCAGTGGACAAGGATTAAGATCAGTGAGGTACAAAAGCACGCATCCTATACCTACACAGTTCATTATTCTCTACACTCTAATTATGAATTAGTCAATATTCATTGATTTACACCGATGAATGGAGCAGTTTCAACAAATTGAATCGGTGAGAAACCACTGCGAAATCGGCGACTATTCACTGATTCCGATAAAGAGTGTCAACACTACACAAGTTAATTAGTGAATGTCCACAGATTTTACAGTAATTTTTCACTGATTCAATAAGTGAACACTGTTATTTGAAAACAACTGGAAGAACCGGTGAATATTCACTGATTCACTTGTGATATTTCGCACTCTTAAAGGAAATCATTGAATATTCACTAATTAAACTCTGACTATTTTCACTGATTCAAATGTTTGAAACTGCTCTATCCATCAACGTGAATCGGTGAATATTCACTAATTCAGATATAGAGTGTAAAGTTAACACTAACTGCTTCACACATATCGATGGCCCAGACATTCAAAAAATGCCTTTTTGAGTTTGGCTCAACAATGGAAAGACAGACGTGCACTCTACCCGGTTGAAAAGATAAACAGCGCGTAAATTCCCTTGTTTTAATAACATTACACTTTATTCTGATTACCAGTAAACTTCTAGAAATTGTATTTCGTTAACTTTAAGTGTGGTAATTTCAGCAAAGGCAGACTATAAACAATGTAAACACATTATAAAGTTGCTTCTGTACTTATGCTACAAATTAACACCAACCAAATACGTCAATTAACTGATTTTTCGGCGAAACAGAAATCTTTATATGTGCATTTTACTAACAACTGTACATTTCTAGTTGTTTTCCTTTAGAACTTGGCCATCGATGTTAATCGGTTATCAGTGTCTGTTGAAAGTCCGTTAGTATAAAGTTCTCATTTTCACCATTAACGACGCAATGCGTATCTTCCTGCCTGGCAAAGAAAGAAAAAAAAACACTCGACAAAATTATATATTATATATATACATACATATACATATAACGTATTTCCAAAGTGTTACGGAAAGTTTAGGTCAACTGATAACCCCAGAACATTAATTGATATTTCATACTCGGAGAATATCATACATACTACTCACATGTTTCAACAATTTGTTTTAGAACTGATGTGAAACATTAAAGGCAAAATAATCACAATTAGCATAAAAACTTACGCAGCAGAAATTGAAAATAACTGAAACTAATTTCACGAAACTTACTGTAGTCATCTATTAAAAACTTATATACTTGACTGAGGTGCAATTTATAGCAAGCTGTAGCAATATTCTTTCTGAGTATTAACGTGTTTAAAGGCGTAAAAGAACAAAAAGGAGTATTAGTTTGCTAACATTCAATCTACAGTAAAAAAATTCTGCCTGATAACGTTTGTTTACGACCTTGTAATAGTCTTTACTACTTTTTTATATTTAACACGCTGTAAAAATCTACACAGTTACATTTACAGGAACCTTAAGAGCTTATATAGATATATATGTGTGTGTGTGAGTGTGTGTTGAATTGTTTGTCATCTTTGCATACCTATACATCCAGGATGTTTCAGAAATACTTTTACAAACTTAGACGATGAGTTACTAACAACAAAACAAAAAAAAAAAAAAATACACATATAGGTACAGAAATCCTTAGTTTTTGAGTTATTAATGAAATTTTAGTTCAATGAGTGTAAGGTAACTGCTGGTAAAAGTAATTTCTGATAACTGAATGATGTTGTGGATATAAGTATGTTGATGCCTCTATGGCGGATGTGTGAGTGTTTGACCCAGTGCGGCACACATTGGTGAAACTGATTTAAGCTCATAAACACACAGTAAATGCTCGTAATGACATCCCCTTGCTTCCTCACACTCATACACACGTCGTGTCATGTACTGCCGCACCATGTCAAATACTGCCACATCCGCCAGAGGATACAGATGAGGGCATTAACATACACGTATCCATTACACTATTCCATTATGTAACTGCGTCACTTTTACTACTGGCTACCTACCTTGCATCACATTGAACTAATCGTTCTGTAACCATTCAAAAACTAAGGATTTCCAGGTCTATGATTATATAGACTTTTTTCTTCTTTTTTATGTAGGGAACCCACCCTACCAGTTTGTAAAAGTGTTTTTGAAACATCCTTTCTCTCTCTTTATGTGTGTGTGTGTGTGTATATATATATATATATATATATATATATATATATATATATATATATATATATATATAAAAGTGGTGAGGCTATTTTCGCGTTTCAAATGAAGCGATATTATATCCAACTAAACGCCATTAACACCTGGCATTGACATAACTCCAGCAATCAACCAATAATAGTCTGGTTTTTTTTTACTGAAGTCGTATTACTCTCCTCTTTCGCGCCACTGTCTGAAGAGTTTACAGGCCCACCCCTACCAGTCTAATGAGTCCGCAAAACTACTCAAGATTTTGTGTGGTTATTGCTAAGCACATGTTTACTTGGAACACACTCTCATTCTGCCAACGGTACGCACACACACAGGTTTATGAAACACGCCTTATATACCTGTGCCCTGTTCTCTATTTATTAAGTGTTTTAATATAATATTTGCGGTAGTGAAAGTTATTTGCCCGCTTCTCGATAGTGTATTCATTTCAATTGTAGGTAAGGCATTCATCAGGTACAATTCACTACAATAATTTCAACTGCAGTGTCCCCCGCGCGGAAGGAAACTATTCATCCGCGTGGCGAGTAAACTCGTTCCAGTTTTCGCCCCGCGGGTTTTTTTGAATGAATCGAGCCCTCCCTCCCTCACACTTGGCTTGAATGGGAAGAAAATGTGAACGCCGCGTTGACAGGACGAGCTGCAGGGTTGGAAAGGTTTTACGGCTCTGAGAGGAGGAGGAGGAGGGGAGGGAGTCGTGCGTGGAAGTGGGGAAGTGGGCGTGGTCTCGCATGCGCAGATCACTTACTACGGGGCCGCCAGGGGGATAGCAACAGGTACGGATGTCGACGGCGACGGATCGGCCGGTCAGTCGGTCGCAGGGAACAGCGGGCGACCGGTCGAGCCCCGGCGCGGTCAGTTCCTCTTCGGCGCCTCGGCTCGATACACGCTCGTCCGGACGACCAACAAATAAAAATTAGTTTCCATCCACGAAAGCTGATCTCGCCAATGCGCCGCGTATTATTTAAGTTCCACGCAGCCTGAGATGGGTGCTTACGGGACGGTCTGCACTCCACGCTCGGTGCTACTACCGGTGCAGTTGTCGTCTTGAAGAGAGAGTTTTTGACCCCTGCGTGTCCTGCAACCCACAGCACTCCCTACCACTGCGCGGTAGTATAATCTTCAGGCGAAGAGAGCATAAACAAGGTAAGGACACGTCTTTATCATGTTGATGAGGAACATCTTTACGTGATATGAATTAATATAATAGAATGATGCAGTTTATAAAACATCTGAAATAAATAAGGACGTATTATGATTAATTTTAATGTATACTGACTCTGCTTATAAGACTGTAATGTATAAAATTACCTCTCCCGCGTATAATTCAACCATACACACCCGCGTTCAATAGTTTCTGACGTATAGCATTTATTCAAATTGCATTACCAAAATTTTCGCTTCGACAAAGCATAGGATATTTTATTAGTAAACTGCTTGAGGTAAAAATAATGAAATCTTTCATTGTTTTGCTACACAGAATCATTGCAAGAGAGTTCTTGAAAGTAAACCTATAATTCTCTTACAAAATGATTCTGCGTGACAAAAATTATTGAAAGATTCAATTATTATTTCTATCAAGCAGTTTACCAATAATATATCCTATGCTTTGACGAAGAGAAAAATTTTATATTACAAATTAAATAAATGTTGTAGCTCAAAAACAGAAAATACAATAATATTGTCTGACACTCCCCTTAAAACGCATGAATATAAATTATGTTCTAGGTGAATACAACTTGTTTAACTCGTTGATTACCAAGTGTCAACATAAACAGTAAACAGTGACACGCTAGAGAAAATATTATTTTACACAAAACTTTACCAGAAAGTGTGCGATAAATCATTTTTGGCATGCGGGTAAGTGTTCATGAGTCGTCTATAGAGGAGGCAAATTTAAAAATGGACCTTCATGCAAGTTTGGTTCCAAGAACTTTACACAGGTACGGATGGAGATATGAACATCTGCACATTAGTGGAAAGTAATTATAAATCTAATTTCTAATGTTTGGGAATTATCATGCTAAATTTCCTACGTCAATGTGAAGCAGAAGATGACTTTGCTATCAAAAATTTCAGAGTCGGTATGGAATGAGAATATTGACATTATTATAATATTTGAGGCAGTCGGAAACTTAAATTTTAATTTCAACTCAAATATGTTATACTAGGATGACTCAGCGTATGTTTGCAGATCTGCAATAAATAAATTGCATAAAATAATTTAACTGAGACACAGGCTGAAATAACTTTCTAGCAAACACTTGCATGTGAATTACTTTAGTCAGTAAGTAGGTGGACGTAGAATTTTGAAATTAAAAACCTTTCGAAAATTTCAATACATCAGGGAGAGGAAATGAACGTTTTTATAAGTCACGTAGTGAATAAACAAAAATATAATAATGTTCTTCTTACTATACATTACTTTTGTTTTAGCTGTCGTTTTCTATTTTTATTTGTACGTACCTTTAATATTCGCGTCGGCACACGGAAGACAGTAAAATATTTAATTTCGATTTCGAGTTTCAGTTCGAAGGACACAATTGGTTACCACGTCAGGGTGCAATATCGACCGTTAAGTACAGCTCAGTAGTAAGACCGCAGCAAATATTAAAGTTCATATGATAATCTAAATTGCTGGTTGCCTGTACGTGAATTGAGAGAAAATTATATGATATGACACTACGTAGCTTCCATATTAATAGTAACTACCTGTTCTAGTAAATGACACACAATTACGCAAACAACCTAATGTGGCAAATTAAATCCGATCTCAGGAGAGAAAAAACTAGACTCTGTAATGTTCGGTGAACCGGGGAGAAATTTGATTCGATGAACGTAAAATGAGTGGAAGGAAATGGTTTGAACGGGGAGTTGAAACTGGTTTACGACGCACCTCCACGTGAAAATATATCCAAGCCGGTTTCGTACGGGAGCACACTTTGCTAATTGCCTGGCAAACTCCTCGAACACTTAAATGGTTGAGTGACTGTAACAAAAAATATGCACACGTCGGTTCGAAATTCTGTATAATTTCGAAAACAATTAAACGCACATATTCACCAAGTCACACGTGCACGAATTTTTCACAAAGTAAAAACTGAACAAATATAAAACTTACTTCTTAACCTGTGTCTTAAATATAACATATATTTACTCTACCTTGTAATGGATAAATAAAACATCATAATTATTGTCAAGGTATTATTTTATAACTAAACATTATCCGTCAATCATCCTACGGGACAGTTAAGTAAAAATTTCACTCACTAACAAAATATAATGTATAAAATTTTGCACTCTTTGTTATTAATGCTTGCATAAATTTCATCTTTTCGTTGAAGTGTTAGGACAAAATCATACTGTTTTTTGTACCCATAAATAAGCAATTTACAAACCCAAAAATTTTATCGTGTACAAATTATATGCGTTGAAAGAACTTGCAGATTTTTTCAGAGTTTTCAAAGTACAAATTTATGGGCTTAACCCTGTTTCTTAGCAATGTTGTAAAACTGACATCTTATTTGGAAAATCAATCACGATTATCCCAATGTTTACAAAACGCGGTAACTGGAATGCTTTCATTTACGTTTAACACAAGTTTAAGTTTTAAAAGTTCGTGCGTCTACAAGGCGTTAACATTTCTCTGATTTGTTTTTTTCAATATGTCTATATTATCCTTCTTCTAAGAACTTAATATGGTGTTTAGTCATACATTTATTTTTAGAAGGGTAAAAATTCCACGGTTCCATAAGACTAACTCATGCATTTGAGTATCTTGCCGGACGATGTCGCTGGTTGGCAAGTTGTCTCTGTGAACTCCCATTTTGTCCTGTCCTTTCATTCCGGCGCGGCTCCATACTTACTTCATAGTATCCCTCACCATAATCTTTACACCATATCTTCAGCATCGCACTGACGTTATTGGTAGATGGTGTTCATTAATAAATGCACTTTACTCAGTCACGTATACGTCAGTCACTTGATATTTCGGTCACACTTAAATTCTACCTGACTTGTATTCGTCGCATAGTCCCTACTGATCAAACAAACGACTGTAACTAACAGGATTAGGAATAGAGGTTAAATGAGCGAACTTATTTTAACAACAATTAACCAATTGTTTTTTCATGTTAGGAATTTGATTGAGGAAGGTTTATGTTCAGGCTGCATTTATGGATTACTGGAATCGTGTGTATGTGAATGTTAACGGATTAAAGTGTTCCAGCGTCATTTAATTATATTGTGATTAAGTTCACTAAGCTGTATTTAGTAATCATTACTTAAGGCCTGAAAAAAAAGCGAATATACTTAAGCAACTGAACAGCCGCTGTTGGCGTACTACCTAGAACACTCACCTCCTACCAAGGCGATCCGGTTTCGATTCCTTGTGGAGTCACTGCCTAATTTCACGTGTAGTAATCGTAGAGAAAACCTCGGTCAGAAGGGTTTCCTCAAGCATTTCTCATCCCCTCCACTCATGCATTTTGTCGTCACTGATCTTGTATAATCTCACCTCATCCAGGCAGACATAGTGACACAGACCGCTAGCTTCCCTCTACGGCATTTCGGGTTCGATTCCCGGTTAGCAAGTCTCCTGTTTTTCGCGTGTGGGGAACTTGGAGGACGTCGCATTGGGCCCGAAATTGGTTTTATAGCACTTCCGCTTGGAATTACCTATACTCACCTTATATCATTATCAAATTAGTTGGAACTCCTGCTTGGAAGAAGACCGGGACGGTTCTGGGGTGAATTACCTAAGCTGGCCTTGGGTGTTCTCGTAAAACCTAATTCACTGGAAACTGATGGTTAAACGGCTGTGATCTACCCTACTGTTTATGAAGGGTCCATTAGAAGGAACGCTGATCTGGACTCGCTACAATGCGGTTTTGTAGAAGTTGGTTAGGAGTCGGCCTCGTAAAGATACTGCTTGGTACCTAACAACCCATTTAGGACTTGTTATCTAGCCTTGTGGAGTTGAGACATGTCGTCGTGGTAGACCGGACCAACGTTTCGCCTCGCATTGTGGCAGGCATCGTCAGGGTTGAAAGTCAACTGTTGAAATATAACTGTGAAGATGCCTACTGCAAAGCGTGATGAACGTCGGTGATCTTTACCACTGCGACGAAGTTCAACCCCGGAAGCCAAGATTACGATATAAACAATTGCCGGGAAAGTCTGGGAACACCACCATGGTCTGTTGACAGGTGCGATGGCAACCTCTTACATCCACTATGATTATATAATGCGCGTCTCTTTCTGGCGCTGGCAATCAACTAATATCGTCGACTATTAGCAATACAAGTTTTGACAGCCTGATGACCCCTGGCTGACTGTATTGATGGGACTGGCTGGTGAGACTTGCAACACCTCTTAGCTTTGAATATGTGCATTTTACTCTTGGTGTGCCCTCAGGCCCAGGTACAAAATGGCAGGTTCTGTCAAAAACATGCCTGTAGAGATGCCGGAAAACACAAATCATTCTCACGAAAGAAAAAAAAACACCTAAAATGTTTATGATTAATCACCTCACTTTCTCATCAGTTCTTCCGGTAGGCTTGGCAAAGTACGTCTCTCTTTTTCCCTCTGATAGAGCTTCCTTAAGGTTTTCCTCATAGGTTTCAAGAAACTAAAATAATTTTTTAACGGAATGCTTTGAAACAAATTCAAGGCTAAGAGAGCATTAGTACGATGCGCAAATGTTTTTTAGGGGTTTTACAAAATAATGAATCGTTCTACAAAAATATTTTCCTCTATATTTGCTTGGTTCGATAACAAAATTGGTGATACTTTGGGTGTTAAAATCAGAAAAACTGTGTTGTTTATTGCCACCAAAAATTTAGGTAGGGGTTACGATACATTTCAGACCAAAATGTAAGGATACTTCGATATGCAAAATTATGTTGCTGTTATCATATTCACTGTAAAACTATCGGTTGTGACCTACAACTCTGACTTAACTCTGGTTTTCTCCCCTCTACTGAGACCCTGCTCGTGGCGGAAATCACCTGGTGTATGCTATTTACGATTTCTTTATACGGTGGGCTAAGCTTTATACATCTTGATGAACAACGAAATTACGAGGGTTATTTTTTTTTCAACCTCCGGTCGGCTGTAATAAAAAAAAACAGGAATGAATTGGGAATTTATTTCAATGTGCAAAAGAAACGTACATCTTTACACTATATTTCTACATAATCACCGTGCAGATTGAGGCATTTGTCGTACCGATGCACCAGCTTTCCGATACCCTTTGTAAAGAATAATGCATACTGCCTATTCAACCTAGTGCCCTGAAACCTCTTGTTGTGATTACAGTATGCTCAATAATCGATACTCGTAAATCGACACGTAATGTTTACCCCCTTCTACCAACCATATGGAGCGGCCAAACGCACATTTTAGTATCGGCCATAGCAGCTATATTCACTTACATGTGTCATTACGACAGAAAATGTTCAAATCGATGGCCGCGATGTGCTCTGCGCATGCGTACGCAATGGTTCAAATTGCTTTGTTCACGATTTAACATAGCCGGCAGGATGGAGTGGCATGCAGCAGTAATGTTGTTTTCGCAATAACATTTATTTACGTAAACCTTTTTTAACTTTCCTTGTGAGACAGGACTTTGGCTTTGAGACCGAAATTATGGGACAGAATGTGTGTGTGTATGTGTGTATATATATATATATATATATATATATATATATATATATATATATATATATATATATACCGTAAGTGGGGATAACATTGAACATGTGGAGTAGTTTTATAATTTACATGGTTATCAACTGTGAAAAATATTCATTTATAGTAATTGTTTATTATTATTATTTAAGAATATTTTAGATTCGAGAAATATTTTTTTTATGTCTGATAGTCACCCTGCGCGTCCAAGTCATCCCTACATTATATATATATATATATATGCGTGTTAGTGTTCCATGTACCTTCTGCAGTGTTTACAATAAACACAGGTTTAGGCTTACACTTCAAGGTGGCCCACCACCTTACGAAATCTTGTATGCCATACGTTGCACGTATGATTTGTTTTTAATAAGGAGTATGCGGGTAGAGTTTGTTGGTGATTTTCAGACCAATACGGACGTTTTACATTTTATTAATGAAATAAAATGAGTACGTGATACGAGATGAGACATTTGAGAAACTACCACCTTAACTTAATTGTGTATCACAGATAGCGCCCACTGTAATTTTATGTGTAAAGTGTCGTGTACATTGTTCAAATAATAGTAACACAGTGTCCGTCTTTCATCATAATATAGTTACACGTCCAGTGTATAGTGGATTGCCTACCCGTCAGGCCACGCAATTTCTGTTTTGGTTAATGTCACCACGGATTTCTCGCAAACGGTTTACCTGAGAGTGTTCGGACAAGACGACAATTCTTGTTAAGTTTAAGGTGCAGATCAATAAATATGTACATGTAAGTAATCTCTTATCGTTAATAAGTTTTATGAAAACACGCGGTGGCAATACCATATCTTGCTTAAAACGGACGGTTATCCAACAATAACAAATTAAAGTAATTTAAGAAACATTTATCAATTGGCGAGTGAGCATGGGGTTGTTTATAGTCACCAGCAGTACGCCTTTACTAAACGAGTAAAACGTTTGTGACAGTATTTTTTCTTTGTGGAGAGAAAAATATTGAAGTTTATATCATCACTAAATAAAACATTCAACAATCTACCAAAAAAAAATTGTCGTTACGAATTCTTTTCTAAAATGAAAGCGCAGTTGTCACTCACCAATTGCTAAATATTTCTTAAAATCCTTTAGAATTATCAATTACAAACTCTTCAACGTGTTTTTCAATTTTCAAAAAATCTCGCGTTTTTGGGGCAGTGCTTTAAGAAAACAGTCAATATTTGGTTACATTTCAATACCACGAGGTGGTGCTAGTCTTCATTTTCTTACAAATAAGATACCGAATGAGGTGACGCAACGGTAACAAGTTGGACTCCCTGTCAGGAGGACCCGGGTTCGATCCCCGGCTCCGGCCAACTTGATTTGGGTTTCCATGGTTTGTCTAATTCACACCAAGTGAATGCTGGGATGGTTTCTTAACAAAGGCCATGATCGACTCCTCTGACAGTTCCTTTCATAGTCCCATGTTTTGTGAGGCTGTAGCGAATGACCTCGCTTTCGACGAGACGTAAAGCACACTTACCTTACACTAAAATAAGGAAATAAACTTGGAAATACGCCCTTAAGTTGTCGGCAAACTGTTGCGTAGAACTACGACAAATAAAGGTTCATTAATAACTGTTGAGCGTGTATGAGAGAACACTACTTAGGAAAAGTGTTCAAATATCGCTACTCGTGTATATATCCCTGACCGGCTATCAGATACCGTAAAACGGGGTGAGATTGTGCCAAGTGGGGTGATATTGTGACAACCTAATTGTATATGTTTGTTTACATACAGTAAAAAAAGGTAAGTACGTTGGCTTAGTTCTGAAGAATAACTGAAGAATAAATCAAGTTTGAAAAAAGAACACAAGAATAAAAAAAAATATGCTATTATTTTATGTAGAATTATGTTGGCACAATCTCACCCCAACGTAGCATAATCTCACCCCGTTTTACGGTAATTATTAGAGTGCCGGATATATCGCGGGTTCAACAGCCAGCAGGCTGGACTGCACAGTCCTGTGTACACTATGTCCTCAGATACTTGTACATTGGCTGCCGCTCCAATGAGTGAGCATTTGAACATGTGACGATGTAGCGCGGAAGTCCATGAGTAGGAGCCCCTAATTTTCGCGAAAATAATTTAGCACCAGTTTGTTGCAGTGACTTACGTGCACATCTGCAGCTCTGTTTCATAATCACTTATTGGACGTCTTAGCTCTGTGGTGTCTTGGGGTTTTACTGGCAAATCACAGACTTATGAAGTTGTAGTAACGTTATTGTGATTGGCAAAGTCAAATGAGAGACATCGCTTCACAAAGACACGTTGCCAATAACCATTAAGTATAACTGCATATGTACACATAAGTCATTGAAACAAAGTGGGGAAAAATTCTTTTCGCATAAATCATGGGTCCCTACCCATGAGTGTTTTTATGCATGTCTGCCATTGGTTCGGAGTCCCCAAGGTCACGTTTAATAAACAATGACCCGATCGAAAAAGTTTCCAACATATACATGACTTAGAAATCCAACCTCTCCTCAGTCGAATCCGCAAAATTTCCGGGACTCTGATCATTATTGATAGATTGTTTTCTCGTGACCGAAATCGGCGAAAATTAAAGTTTTGCGGTCGTCGTGAAATTAAAGGCTGTCCACTGAATGTCTCTTAAAGGCGAGTTATCGTCGAGAAGATAACAACTGTTTGTCATTGATTTGTGTGTAGATGTCAGGGTGAGGAGTGGTGCACTTGCCATGTCGTCCTTATCGCTTCCGCATTTATATGTATCATTCATAAAAAATACGTTCGCCCGGGCTACAGTGGCCAACAACTGTGTGTGGTAGATTGGTTAACACCCTAATATTTACCCCATCCCGTTAAGGCAGCTCTAGGATACGAAATACGTACTTTTTGACATGTTTCGAACTTATTGATTCCCTTGGAATTTCACACGTAAGAATCGTGCCGGACGATGCCGGTAGTCGGCGGGTTTTCTCGGAGATCTCCCGTTCCCCTGTTCTTTAATTCCGGCGCTGCTCCACACTCACCTGCGCTAGAGACCTCGATGTTGAGCGCTGACCGAAATATCTCACTCACTCACTCACTCACTCATTCCTGATTTCATGTAGGAGTAAACTGCAGATGTCAAAAGTTATTCTCACAGTAAAAATGTGTTTGTCCTCTTACAAGGAAAATCTTTACAGCCCCAGTTTCCAACGAAATTCATTGTAAAACTACAATGGTTGTCCTTGCAAAATATATGATTGGAAAATTACAAGGGAAATCCTTGTAGTTATACTTGCGATATGAAAAGAAAGTACATTTTAAATACCCGTCTCACTTTAAAAATGACAATGAAATTCAATACTAAAACCTTTGAACAACTAACTGTTACATGAATGTAATTGAAATAAAAAAAAAATTCTTAAAGCACTTAGCCTCGAAACCGCATCCATGTGCTTTGATTCCGTGCATCGTAACTCTAGGACATCTTGACTTCCGTCACGCGATTTATTTATTTGTATACATTCAGTGTATAGTTCAGTGATTACCTATATTTTAACTTATAAACGTGCAATTAGGATAAAAAAAATCACTTCATTTTAGAAAAATGTTTACCAGAGGATGTGATTTTTTTATTACTTTATAATTTCCGACTGACCTGTGAGTTTTACAGTTTACAAATTTGCCCTGGGGGGTTTAAGAAACTTTTTTGAACATTTACAAAAGTTTGTAAACCAGCAAATTAATACACTGTCATTTCACTAAAATTTTTACATCGCAGGAACTATCGGTATATACGAGGAATTAATTTGCAGTATTACAAAGTTTACCTTTGTAACTTAATGAATGAATTACTTTTCAAAGTAAATATATGTACGCTTACAAATTCTTGTAAAAGTACAAAGAAAATCTTTGCAAATTTTACAGTATTTTTTCAGAGAGTACGACATATTCACAGATTTAAGTGGACAAGGATTCGAACGTATAAGTTGCAACAGTACATGTACTAAACCTTAATTGTGGTTATTTAACAGACTCCATATAAGCATGCTGAGTTGTTCTTTTTAAATATACCTCATCTTAAGATGTTAATGGTTTAAAATGATTCCAATACATGCAGTGCATTTAAAATCATTGCTTATTACAACAATAAATATAATGTAATATGTTAGGAACACAGTTAACCCATATCAGCTCCCAAAACTTCCGTAATATCTCTATACAATGCAGTTTTCTAAGCCTGGGAGGCGCCATTATGATAAAAAGTTTTCATAGAGTTTTTAGTAATGAGAATAAGTGATCGTTTTTATGCACATTCGCTGTTTCAGTTTTAGCACTATGTAATTAGAGGATAATGGGCAGTCAATATATGAAGCTTTATTGTCTTGGAATGTAGTATAATGCATTTAATATTGGTGATATTTAACGCATTGTAAGTATTAACATTTCATAATAAAACAGTGTGATTTTGTAAGTTTTTGTAGATTCAGTTATAATTCTTGAGATATCTACATTATTGTGTCCTAAAAACAGTATTTATTTACTAAAAAATAATGCAATGTGAAAAGAGAAAATTTCAGGACAGATGCTTCATAAGTCAATATAAATTTTTACTACACCCCCTCCCCCAAATTAATGTCGGTTTCTTGAAATAATATTAAACTAATAATTAGGCTATTTCCTTGTGTAAAAATTCAGTACGTCCTACAATATTCATTCAGCGGCATGTTACAATGAAATTTCCTGTTTCGGTAAGTTACTCGAGGTAAAACATTACTTACCCGCAATACGGTAATTACATCTTTCATACAGTAAAAATATGCAATAATAACATACTGGCATAACAAATCAGTGAAGGAAATATTTTGATTGGTCAAAAATTAAGAAGTTTATGCACAATTCCAACTGTTATTATTGATAAAAATCCACAAGTGATGTTGACAGATATAACAGCCATATTTTATATGAATATTGTATTATTGAGAACATACGAGAATGTCCCCGTAACAGTATAAGCGTTATTGAAAATATCACGCAGAAACTAAATAACTTAAAAAAGTAAGTAGTGTAAAGATATAATGTCAAGAATTTGTATTTTTTTTTTAATTTGGAATATGTAACTAAGTATTCAACTACTGTTCTAGACATACCAAATTTCGGGAGAATATTTCTAAGTCATTAAAAACCAACTACATAACAAACTGTCAATGTACGAGAAAATTAATAAAAGGTGAATAGGAAGCCAGAGTTAGTTGTTGTCAACAAACATCAGTTTTTTTCTCTCGTACTTTATAATTATGTGTTACTGTAGACTTCCGTAGGCATAACAATATTCGCTCGCTGTTGTATAGGTATATGTTCATAATAGGGTTTTAATGTTGTGAACGTGTTGATTACAGACGTTTAGTTAATTTTACAATAATTTTCTTATGTCTCGCCGACGAGGCCATTAGAGACGGTCACAGACGCCCTTGGCACCGTGACTCGCTCACACAAACACATAGAACATTAATTAACGAAATACTTACTGGTGTATCAGCGGTAGTGGGAAGTTTGTCAAGGCCTGGGTGTCAATTCTTGAAATTGTGTGAAGTAATTCCATTACGATATTGCTCGAAATTTCGCAATGGTTTTTACTTTGCGATTCTTAAATGGAAATAATTTCGAAATGAAATTATTCTATTCGGAATTAATTTCACTGGCTGTCAACTTAGTGAGATGGTGAGATCTGAGATTTCACTTTACTAATATGCATTTGTGAAGCTTTTCAGATTAAATGAAGATGTGCTCTTTTGTAATCTTCTTCGGTACGAAATCCATTGTCAAAAATATGAAAATCCTTACGATGTTAACTTATCAACGATTTAAAAATAACCTACTCTTCTTTTCTAACCTCACAAACTGTAAGCCCTCACAAATGTGTGTGTGTGTTTGTGGAAAATGGTTTTCGTTCGTCACTTATTTCCGGTGGGGTGCATTCCGTGTGTGGAAAAAGTTATTGTTCGTCTCGATTGTAGTCGTTTTCTCATAGTTCCCTACAGGAAGTTCGGAATTTCCAATAATGTCACCACCACATTCCACATTTCGTAATTAAGTACTCAAGAATAGCATTCTTTGGGTATAAAGTTTTCATTACAGAATCAGGACTATGAGAATTGGAACCGCAGTAGTGAGATTCGGATGTGAAAATAATCTCGCAACAACTCAAGAATCGAGTCCCTGGCTGCGGTAGACGGCGGCGGACAGTAGCAGTTGAGCTTCTGTCCGCCCTACGTGAATGTCCGCGTCAGTACAAGACGATTCCCTCGGTGACGCGCGGAGGTGAATGACGCGCGGATGGAGACATTTTGATGTCGCCTTTTCGGGGCCCCGGACCGTATATCCCCCCTTCCCCCTCCGGCGACCGTCGTGCCCCACATCCGTCCCCAGTACGAGGCGTCCAGTGTTAGGTCATCACCCAACGCAGCCTCCCAGAGGATCTGCGCGAGGTGGCTTCACCGGTCAGAGGGTCCAAGGTGCTCGGAGCTTGGCGATGGCTATACCTGCCTTACGGTAACTTGATACTTTCTGGAAGCCCTGCGTCCAGCTTGGATCTGTTTCCACACCAACCATGTATCCTTCCGCCAAACGTCAACACTAACATTGCTGCACTGCATGCCGACGTACATTGTTCATACGCCGCCGGTAACTACGTCATATCTATATAATTGTAACACAAATGCTAAATGTAAATGTACGTTTGATTTAATTTCCTGAAATTAAACACATTTTGTATACATTAAACTAAACGATTTTCAGTACATTAGCCGCTGTTCATAATATACAGAAGAACAATTTCTACATCAATGCCAACCCAACCAACCCCCAACTATCGTATCACAGACGTGTTTAATTCAATTTAAAAATAATTATTACCAACAATTTTACTCTCGCGGAAATGTAACTATAAAAATATATTTATTTATTTACCTCATCGTATTGTTTTCAATTTGCTTATATTGTTGTATGGTAATAACTAGAGACATGCAAAATTCGCGTTATTTTCTGACAGCTGACTAAACTCCAAGTGACTATAGGCTCGTTCGACGTCTCCCGCTGGCCGATATTGTCGCGACTTGACACGGAGTACGCTTACACGGTAGAAAGGCCAATCTCTGTAAATACGTAACATACGTAAATGACAACACATAAAAGTTCGTGGCCAATTGAATCGCA